>JACXGK010010465.1:0-17864 GCA_016801125.1 Novumbra hubbsi | reverse complement strand
CAGACACAACATGCATATATAGACAGACACAGACAGACACAACATGCATATATAGACAGACACAGACAGACACAACATGCATATATAGACAGACACAGACAGACACATGCCCTTACTCTTTGATCTTGCCTTCATTGGCTCCTCTTTTAGACATTTCAGATGTTTGGTTTTCAAAACAAGTGAACTCTGGAATCCTTTTGTGTTAAGAGGCTGCCACGGCAGGTAAATGTGGTTGTTACTCTGTGTGTTATCCAGTTGTGTGAACATGTGGGGACCAGTTGTTAACAAAGGTAGTAAAACCTGACTAATTAGACATGACAAGTGTTTTGACCAGTCCCCATTAGGATACAAAAACAATTTAGTTGTAGCTCAGGAGTTGGGCATAGAGTTACATTTAGGTTTTGTTTTCAGACGTCAGGTTTATGGTTGTGCGCTAAGGCAAGGTTGAGGGTTTAAGAGAACATCAATTTCATAGAATAACAAATGTGCGTTTTGTCATATTCCATTTGTTTGCTTAACTGACAACAACTTTTTCAGTTAATTTCCAATTTGATTTGTGCATTCAAATAAAAACAGTGATTCAACTACATGCATCAGGACCCTGCCAGTTTTCATTCTATCCCACCTATAAGGGACTGATTCTTTCTGTAAAATATTGTATCTGAATTTGTATTATACACAGTCATCTCACATCCATCACTGTATATATATATATTTATATCAACTTTGATTTTGTGTATTTTTACAACAAAATTCTGGGAATGTGTAAATGTACTCAGCGTGGAATCTGATCCACCGGGAGCAGGCAATTAACTACCAGGCGGGTTTACAAACAAGTAATACTCCTGGTCTCCAGGCTGATTTGAGAACCATTAAAATAAAGCTTTAAACTGGATTTCTGTCTGTGTGTGTTTGTGTGTGGGCTTCAGTACTCCCTAGTCTTCCGTATTGACAGCGAAGGATATTTCTAGACCTTTTTTCACCTTAAATGAAAGACAAAACTTATTTCCCTTGGCTACTCTCTCCGTCTGTCTCTATCTCTGTCCATCTTGCTTTGTTTCTCTCAATTTTGCTCGGTCTCTATCAATCTATTGCTATCTTGCTCAATCTCTCTGCAAATCTGTCCAGCTTGTATTTCTTTCTCCATCTCGCATATCTCGCTCCATCACTCCATCTTATAAGTCACACTCCATCTCGCTTTCTTTTTTTTATCTTGCTTGGTCTGTCTTTCTCAGTATTTCTCTCTCTTGCTTCATCCTTACGTCCATTTGCATCTGCATCCACTTGCATTCTCATCCTCTTTCCCTCTCGCTACATCTCCCTCTTTGGTACATCTCTCTTCTCACTGTGTCTCTCTCCTTCTCGCTATGTCTCTCTCTCTCTCCGTGTTTGTGGCCTCTGCGTGTACGTGTGTTTGGATTCCTGGACTGAAGGCATGTGTGCAACAGCTGAGCACACAGAGACCTGACATTTAGAAAGCGAAGGGGACAAGAGGCTGTTCAGCCAGAGTTCACCACCTAACATCATCAGCAGAACCAACCTGAGATCATGAAAATCATCGTAATGTCATTATTTGCATTTAGACAAAGCATAAGAAGTGAGGTTTGATGCCTAATTATGTGTTATAAATTGAGCTTAAATTCTTTTATTCCATACATTTCCAATTATTGTTAGTCTTCTCTCAATCCACCTGTCACTCCTTGTTAGTATAATGTGGAGTTGGGTACTCTTATATCCCATTAATTCATTTTTATAATATATTTATATTAATATAATCTATATGTTTACGGTTACTTTGTATCTGAGCTTACTCTACATCTCACTCCATATTAGATGTATGTGAAGTAAGATAGGACTTCTGTGTTTCACCATGCTTAAAACTCTGTAGTCATTTGTAAGTCGCTGTAGATAAGCATCTGCCAAATTGCTAAAATGTAAATGGGAAACAATACGCAAACCAGTGGTTAAAACCCAGTGTCTTTATTTCTCCAACAGTGAAAGAGGCTTTTAGCTAATAGAACCCATACGCTGAGTGTCTAAATTAGACCAATTTTGAGTGTTAAGCATAAATATACCATTTTGCTATTTGGCGCAAAAAAAATACTCTGAACAAAGTATGTGTTTGCCTATCTGGGATCCACTTCAGTCCTTAAGGGACACCTAAGATGTCTGTACCAGGGTTGGTGGAGATGGTATTGAGGGTTAGACAGTAGGGAGACATATGCTGTGGAGGACAGAGAAAGAGGTTGGGAGGGATGGGTGAGGGGGAGCGCAGAGGGGTACAAGGGATGGACTGGGTGTGGAAAATGGATGGATGATGGCAGGGATGAGAAGAAAGGGGGGGGGTTGGACGACCACCTGCTGAGTACAGATAAGCGCATGAAATACGACATGGTGGCAGGAAATTGCTTGAGTGAGACTGCGAGTACCGATGTATGTGTTTGTGTATGAACGCCTCAACGTTCCGTGGATGCGGCCAATGCGGAGGACCTCTCTGCTCTCAGCGAGTGGCTTGCTTAGTTAAGGGGGTCCGCGCATGGCCACCTGTGTTGATTCCAACGTGGGCTGTTTTCCCTCACAATGAACGCGTGTATGTGTGCCCGCGGGGCGCGTGTTTGTGCCCCTGTCCGTCCCGGAGCCACTCAGAATGAGGCTGGGAGGGAAGGGGGGCGGGGAATGAAAGAATACAGATTGCCATTCGCCACAAAAGAGAGCATCTGCTCTTTCTTGATGAATCACAGCTGACCCTAATCTGCTTGCCCTGACATCGCCATGACAGCGCCATCGCTTCACTGTCCCTCTCTCACCATCTCCATCTCTCTCTCTCTCTCTCTCTCCTGTACAAATCAATCTCTCTATCTCCCTTACCCGCCCCTCCCACCCCCCCCTCTCTCCCCCATTTCTATCGGTTCCGCCGCTACAAATCAATCTTTCTCTTTCCCTCCCCCCTCCCTCTCTCATTCTCTCTGTCTCTGTGTGATTATGCTATAATATATTCTGTGTGATGTAGTCATCATCATTGCGGCTGGGCGCAGGGGAGACTCTCAGCTAGCTATCGCAGAGACCGACGCAACCAGACCGCTCATAAAACGAGAATGAACATCTTTCGCATGCTGTCTCCCCATCGTTGGCCTGATATCATTTAGATAGCAACAGCAGACATTGGATTTACAAATTGCAGGGTGTAGTAAATTGAAAATAGTCTTATGTATCTTATCAAAGCATTCATTTTATATATATATATATATGCATGGATACCCAATGTGGGAATGTGGGAGTAAAACAATTCTTACTAATAAACAATGGAATGCTTGCGATTTCAAAGTGTTCTTCTACTCATATTCTTCCCTGTTATCAATGATTGATTCTTTAACACTATAAAGTTGCAGTAATACAGCAGCGTTGTATCCTTTCTTCCAAATGAGCACCATGAACCTCGTCTTGCCAAGCGAATCGCATCAACCCAGCAGGACTCTGATTGCGGTCCTGCAGCCTATTCAGGCTCATTCAACACCAAACCCAGTCAAACAGTGCTCCCCTCGCTCTCTGTACGCCTCGAGTAGAACCCTACCATAAGCCTACCTCTCAAACCTCATTGGAGAAGCAGCTCCAGTGTGATTTGAAACACATTTAGGAAACAAGGGCTGCGGAAGCAAGCGTTTGACAGTTAGCGATGTTTTCGACGCAGTTGTAATAGCAACAGATGGTGGTTTGATTTCTAAGCGGATGTTCCATTTCACTCCCCTCCTCATGGCCCTTGGCTCCCTATGGCCTTTCAATTAAACTGGGATTTGGAAGAGCTGCCAACGAGCTTCTCTCCAATCAATCCTCATGATTCATTAAATAAAGCCCCGCCCATGAAGAGCTAGGCAATTGATTGGTCGGTAAAGGGAGAATGTGATTACTGAATGGGTTTGTGTGTGTGAAGTGTGTGTGTGTGTGTGTGTGTGTGAAATAACTTCTGGAGCTGGAGGGAGATGAATGTCAGTCCATTTGGCCATCCACTGATCTGGGTTAGAGAATGTGTGTTATCCTCAGACGTAGGATCATGTGGGATTATCTAGTCAATGACACTCTTGTTGACTGAAGAGCAACTTTTTCGATTCACTGATTAGCATCTGTGAAGGCGTTATTGACTTTGAGCCTAAGCCCACGCACTTTTATGACGTAGTCAAGGTCCATTACACGGTAGTAGATGTCTCTGAAGTGCAGTGCCATTGACATCACGAGTCGATATACTGCCAAACAAACCGTTTAGTTCTAAATCTTTTTGTAGCACAACACTTTGAAATTTAGACAGGCACCTCCCCCGCTTTGTGTGGTTTGATGATAAAACATTTACAACTAAAACGTACACTCTAAAAAGAGAAGGTTAGTCAGGGATCCTTTACAGAGACTGTATGGGGAGCTCTTCAAGTTATTCAAGTAAGAATGTCCAAGGGAATAACTCGAACCTAGCTCTCTCAAAAATAAACAGGTTAATCGAAAGGTTCATCTTTTAGGAACCAGTAAAACATATTCATTAAAGAGCATGTAGGATTCCCCCTAGTTTCAATGCTCCTTGACACATTTTTGTTGTATACTTCAGTATTCATGGTTCCTTTGATGGTTGCAGTATTCATGGTTGCCGTTGACCAGGTCTAGCGGAGGAAAAGCATCCCCAAATGTAGGCATTCCCACCACCATGCTTGACTTTTGGGAAGGTTCCTTTAGTGGTAGGCAATGTGGGGTTTTTACCTATACCTAGCGGTTTTGATTGGGACCAAAAAGGTACATTTGTGACTATTCTGTCCAGAGATTGGATTTTAAGGAACCTTCAGTATTATCCACTTGGTCTCTGTCAAAGTTAAGGTTGACAGTTTTGGTTCTTTTTTCTTCTTGCTAGCAATCCTCCCATGAATTACATTTTTGATTCAATTGTTTTATTGTTGAATCATGCACAATTACCTGCAATGTAGCAAGGGAGGTCTGCAGATCTCCAGATGTCATGTTTGGGTTGGCATTTACCTCATTTATTATTTACCTTTTGGCTCTGAGAGATATTTTGGAAGGTGTCCATTTCTAGACCAAGTTGCTGCCATGTTAAATGCTCTCCGTTGGACAATTATTATTATTAGTGTGCGTGTACACCCACAGTGTCTGGGCATGTGGCTCCTGATGTGATGGTGGATGGGGTCCTGGGGGACCTCCTCCCAGACGTAGATCAGGGCATCAGTGAGCTCCTGGACAGTCTGTTGTGCTACTTGGCAGCATCGGATGTACCTATTCAGGACTAGGTCCCCCTGTGGAGATTGTGTATAAGCATGTTGCGTAAGTTGAGCTGGCCAAGGGGTTCAATACGACAACACAGTCCATTGAGGAAGGATTGTCTCCACAGCACTGTACCCCAGTTGGGTGTCTGTGTTTCTTGGTATTTATCGGGCATAACGGGTTTGTGTGTTGGGTTATGTGGATACCCGACGTCCTTTGGGAAGCAGGACAGATCAGGCAGGTACTTTGTCTCATCAATCCTGGCCCTTTGAACACGGCTAACTGAAGCCTTTCTGGCCCGTTAACATACGTGAGACACGTGATAATGCTGTGTGTTTTGTGCAAGTGTTAATATGCATGCATTAATGTATCCTTGTAATTGTTCAGCTCTATATGGGAGTGCGTCGTTCATCCTTTTGTTTCTGCCACAAGCATATTGTCGTTAATGACTTTGTGTTTGTGAAAACATGCCATCTCCGAATAGCAGTGCTGATCATGTCATGATATTCATTATGCTCCAAAAGCCGAAACTGATCCTTGATTAGAGCTCCAACTCTGAGAATCTGTGGTGCTAATATAGATGACTGTGGATCACCGATGCTCTAGGAGTGTGTGATTAGCAGGGATTTCAAAAAGATAATTGGAACACAGGCAGCAGATCCTCGCTGTGAAATAAATTATTACACTGAGGTCACAGGTTCAAATCCTACAAAGGCTCATAACACCTTTTTGACCTCAGAGAAGTCTTCTTGATTGAATTACTTAAGCAGTATCTCTAAGCACATGCTAGCTACTGTACTGTACATTTTAAGCAGATCATCTAATGCTGAAGCAGGCCACCTTTATCCTGGAGCGCAGCAGGAACTACAGATTTAGGTTGTTTTGATCAATCAGCTCAGTTAGTTGTTAGCTCATGTCTAGTAACTGGTTTGGAACACAATCCTGCAATACCTGTGAAACTTCCAGAACGATGTCATCAATGATTGCCCTTGATCTAATGCCATCTTATACAGCACCAATGAGAAACATAGTCTTAAGTAGTTTTCTGCTCTGTTAGAATGCAGTCAGACTTTCTACCAAGTTTCTGAAAGGTTTTCACAAGACTTTTGACAAGGCTTCCATCAGGCTTCCACCACATATACAACATATACCAGACTTCTACAAGCCTTCAACATATGATCACTTTCCTGTTTTCTCTTCAACGTTCTTCCACCTCTACAGACATAACAGTGCTTTAACAGTTTGGTGATTATATGATTTGTGTTCATTAGCAGTAGAGCCAAAGCAGGTTCCCCGGAGAACAGTGTGAGCACTGAGCAAGACCAGGAAACACTGATTGGAAAAAGTAGGATATCTCTTCCGCTATATTGTCTTTTCTCCTTTGATCTTGTAAGTCACTCTCATACTACCTATGATTAACAGGTGATCCGGCTTTCACTGAATACTAACACAGGCTGTTGATTGAATGAGAGATAATGGTAATAGGCAAACAACCGGAGAAGATGCAGAGAAAGAGGTAGAAGAATGAACATCTGCCCTTCTCAGCTCCTGTTAAGCAGTGGGTATGAGGCATGACACACACACTCTCTACTCCTCCCTGTGGGACGACACTTGCGGCCATGACGCTCCATGTCTCATTAACACTGATTAGCACAAATCATGAACAGAACATACACAGCAAACTACATTACCCACCATTCCCTATGGAAACCCCAGGCCAGCTCAATCGACCCTGAGATGCCGGGGCTAGGCTTTCTGTGGTCCCTCAAACTAATATTTTAGCCTGAATGGCGCATGTTTGATTACAGTTGATTATAATGAGGACCGAGAATGGTTTTCTAACATCACAATCCATTGTCTGGAGAGGGTAAGTCACTCTCTGCTACAGTATGTCTGTTTTTGTTCTAGGCGATTCCAGTCTTTTTCCCAGATTGAGTGCTTTTTCAGGTTGGATTGGTATTATTTTGAATGTCTTTTTTGTGATCTTAATCAGGAAAGTCTTTGACAGAAAAGGCATAGTGTTTTCAATGAATTATGACACTTTTAAGCATCTCCAGCATGCAATACAATCTCTACTTTTATTAATGTTATTTTCTGACATCTGGTCAACCCACTACAGGTGTGTGATTTGCTCATGATACATTTCAAGATCAAGACCATCTTGACATTGAATATTTTCAGATCAGTTCTGGGACGTTGGAACAAAGTGATGGTGTTGGAGAATTGAGAAAAGGATCATTTTGGAATTACCGTCCATTGAACAGTTTGGAGCGATTCACTGAATATGTTTCAGCAATGCTGCAGAGCTGTCTGTCAGTCATGTATATTTTTTAAGTAGGTAAGGCAGGCTCTCAATAATTTCTAACCGGATCCTTCTCTGGTTTATTTGTGTTTTTCTTCTGGTTCCGAAAGAAGACTCACTATAATTGGGGTCATAGTACAATGCATTTACTGCGCTGATCATGGTTAAGTTATTTGTCCTAATGAAATCTAGAACAACTACAACACAGCGCCCTACTCTCTCATCAATAATGCGATTCATCTCCAGATATCTCATATGTTCTTAAAACAAACTGAAAAGGACTGAAGTATTTTCTTTTTTTTTTTAACGACCCACATTTTCAACAAGCAGAATTTCCATGACTCTCTTGACACCGTTTAGTTTTTTTGAGACCATTCCGTATGAGCAGCATGCATGGGCGCATACACACTCACACACCTTCTGTCAGGAGCACACAGGAGAAGACGTGGACATGACACGCTGCTCTGGGGTCAGTTGCGTGACAGCCTCTTTCCCGCGTCACGTCTATCTCCCACTATGTTAACGCACCATATGTGAAATAATTGAGCCAAATAAATTGCGTTGTCTGCCTCCGTCTGTATAAGGGGGTGCAGGGTGTCTGTGGGGGGAACCGGGGGAGTTGTCTACCTTACATCGGTTTAATTACCCAACACTTGTGTGTGTGTGTGTGTGTGTGTGTAGGCAGGCATGTGTGATCCAAGAGGATGACAGGGGTAAAGATGAAGCGTGTGCTCATTAGATATGACGGCTAAGCAAGGGACTGGCCCCAATGCTCCTGTACCCTGGATTCCACCCACTTGTTCTCCATAATTAACTTGACATGAGTGGTCATGAGTGGTCATAACAAACATTACTATACCAATCCACCCGGCCTGTATCATCTTTGCTACGGCAGTTGTTTGGAATTGGTATTTCCAGAGTTACGGAGCGTGAGTTTGACGAGCATTTTCAATTAATTTGGGCTTTTTCCCCCCCATTGTAATTTTACAACTGCTCTGCTGTAATGAT
The DNA here is from genome assembly GCA_016801125.1 of Novumbra hubbsi. Lineage (NCBI taxonomy): Eukaryota > Metazoa > Chordata > Actinopteri > Esociformes > Umbridae > Novumbra > Novumbra hubbsi. The sequence continues at coordinate 9,304 of JACXGK010010465.1, read as the reverse complement.
AAGTTTATCAATCCATTACAGTTGCAATTTGGCTCATGAGTTTCTGTCATTTGCAAATCTGTCAGTTGACCGTAAGTCTGTCTGTGGTAGAGGTGAAAGATTTGCCAGAATGTGTTCCACTCAGGAGAAATGGCCTGTATAATGAGTCCTGTTGGGACGTGACTGACCTGTAGGTAATCATCTCCTTTTACTGTGCATATCCACTTCATTAGATTATTATTATTAGTGTAGTTGTGTGTGGGTTTTTGTGTGCCTTTGGGCATGTTGTAAATATATCGCCACTAGGCACCGTTTGTCTGAAGGAAAAAAGCTGCTATATAGGATGGAGTATGAAAATAATGAAGAAATCATCATGTGTAGCTATAACAACAGAGAGACAGAATGATAAAAGTCTGAAATTAATAAATTAATAAATAAAAAAATTGCTGCTGGAACCAAGAATCGTCCTTTTTCTCCTTCCCTCTCTTTTGGTTTCTACTCCCTTCCTTCCCTCCGTCCTTCACTCCTTCAGTCGATATCATTCAGAAATTGAAAGCGAAGAGAAGGAAGGCAGAGCGAGATCTAGGCAGGATCCAGGATGACAGAGGGCTTGGCGGGGCCGGTCACTGGGCCATAGATTAAAGGGAAGGAATGTCTTTTTCATTTCTGAGGCTGCAGCCCCGATCCCAGAGTGAGAACTTTTGAAGATTGAGTGTTTTGATGGGAATAGAAGTACTTTTTTTCCCGTTTGCTCACATCCCCTGTGCCTCACTTTCCTTCCTCACTTCCCTGGACTGGTTTCATCTCAACCCTCTACTTTCCTCTGATGGCTTGTCAGTAGACCTTTAGTGGGTACAAAAATATATCTGAATAGGTGTGTCCACATTTTTGAATCTAGGAAAAAAGCATATAGCAGGAATAAAATTTATTCAGCAGGTGTTAATGTGCACAGGCAACAACTTATACAACTGGACTACTATAGGCTCTCAGACATTTAAGTCTCTGCCACCTACTGCACTCCACAAATGTAATGAAGAAAACGTGTCATCATCACAGTCTAACAAGTCAATTAAACTTCAAGGACATCAGTCTGGCTAGTTAGGAAGCATAAGCGATTGGGAATCAACAGGTACACTGGAGAGGCAACACCAAGGCAACCCCAAAAAAGGGAATGATAAAGTGGTGGCCACAGACAATTGTTCCCTCCTTATCCTTCCTTATCTTTCCTGACTTCTCTAGTCGCAAGAAGGTTTGTTAAATCTCCCAGTACCGGCTCAAGAGCGAGTAAGAGAAACCAGGAGATGGGCTGTTACATGAGGAGAGTTGGACTGGGCTGTAGAAGGGCATCAACACAGCAGTAGGACTGATATCGGCTCCTTTATGCCAGGAGAAACTGGAGGAGCACTGCCAGAGCCCAATAAAATAACCTCCACTGGGCTACTGGTGTTTCTGACCAAAGAAACAGACTCCATGAGGGTTGGAGGGTGATGGCCCAACGTCCTCTAGCGGAGCCTGTGCTCACAGCCCAGGACTCTGCAGCTCGATTTGGCAGGTCTGCCATTGCTCTCTTCACAGTTGAGAGTAGGTTCACGGTGATGTGACAGCATGACCAGTTTGACGTTGGGTCGGTGAGGGTCTGGGGAGGTACATCCTTGGGGGGTCGCACAGACCACTACATGCTATCCCACAGGATGAAATCCTCAGACCCATCTTCAGACCTTACGCTGGTACAGTGGGCCCTGGGTGCCTCCTGGGCAGGACAATGCCCCGGTCTCATGTGGACAGGGTGTAGGCAGTTTCTGGAAGACATTGATGACATTGACCGTAAATGCTGGTGTGTAGTAAATAAGGATGCCATTGGGACAGATCACCTTGTTGCTGCTTGCAGAAGACTTGCATCCAAACGATGAGTGCAACAGTCATCAATTGCAATGTTTGTTCCTCTCTGTGCATCCAGATGTTGCTCCAAGGCAACACACATGCGTTCTGATACTAGACTAATGAGACCTACTGATTCTTGAAACCAGGACATCAACACTGTTTTAGCTTGTTGAAATAAGTCCCAAGGCTGGAAGCTAACGAGGGTTTCCTTGCTTCAGCTGAAATGGACACACATTAATTTAGTGTTTTTAACCTACTCTTTGTGTTGCAACATCAAAATACATAACTAAAGGATAGTATTTGGCACTTGAATGCTTCATGTTAGAGTTGGAAAGATACGTTTCTTGTTAAAGGGAATGTGTACGAGATTGTGTTGTAACGATGCACTGGAAACCACTTCAGGCCCACCAACAACTTATGTCATATGTATCACCTTGTTGGCTTGCAGATTAGAACCAGCTATTTTGCTGGTTAAATTCACCTGTCACTGGGTGTTTCCACAGTCAATTTGTGAAATGCTAAACAAAAACTACATTATGGCGAAGGAATGAAAAGAATCTGGGAAAAGGTTATTCAAAAGCACCAATCGGTGGTAGGATATAATACATTTCCAAGGCATTAAATATCCCCTGGAGCTCAGTAAATTCCATTATGAAGAGGTTGAGAGAATATGGCAGAAATGTAAGCCTGTCTAGAACAGGCTGTCCTTAAAAACCTTCCAGATGAGAAGGGCACAAGTCAGGGAGGCCAACAAGACGTCATTGGCAACTCTAAAGGAGTTACAGTCTTCCACAGTGAATCTGGGCTGACCCTGCAAGTTAGAGTCTGCCACATCTAACACTGCATACTGCAACAATTGTCTGGGTCTTTCATGAAATTGTTGTTGATAAAAGATTGGCAAAAAAAGGCTTATGAGAGACTCTGAGATCGAATGAAAGAAGATTCTATACTCGAATGACACCAAAAGGTATATGTTTGGCCCTAGACTAACACTGCACATCATCCTAAGAACATCATCCCTACCATGATGCATGTTTGTGGCAGCATCATGCTATGAGGATGCTTCTCATCTTCCAGTATGACAATAACCACAAACATGCAGCCAAAACCACAATTGAGTGATTTAAAAGCAAAAATGTTCAACGTTCTGGAGTGGCCTGATCAATGACAGGACCTCAGTTGAATTGAGAACATATGTTCAACAAAAATAACACAGCAATTAGCAAAACATTCTGCAGATGGAGTTCTACTATTGCAGTGTACAAGCTGAACTGTGCAGAGAAATTATAATGTTTTATTTGTGCCGGACTGTTTCCTTTCTGTATTTATGGTTTATGGTACCAGGTCCTGTGGTTCACAAGCCAGACACTTTAATGAAGCAATTAGGGAGAGTGTGATTAGGAGAGACATGAGCCAGCTGCCCAGCTTCATCCTTCATGTTTTTACTGAGCTGGCATTTCTCCTGCTAGCCTACTGTAAACACAACTCAGCACTTTAGGCTAAAGGTGTGTATGTGTGCCCTCCTGAGTTTTGCAGTAGACATTTTAGATACCAGATTTTTCAGAGGCTACTGCAATATCTGCAAAACTGTAAAACCTAAATTAAAGATGCATTCTTTGATCCTGTTCACATCACTTAAAATGGCTCACATTTAAAATGAATGCCAAACTGTTGTAACACACAGTATCTTACAAAATGAGTGATGTTCTACACATGGTTTTGAATAGGAATTTGTATTTTACCAACATTTCTTTTACAGTCATTAAGCAAGCAGGCTATAATGTTGCCAACTTTAGCTCTCAAGCTAACTATAAGTAATAGAGTTAGGAATGTACAAAACAGAAATGTTAGGGATAAACTCAAATAAATACATTTAGGAACATTCCTAACCATTGTAGCTGGTTGGCTAGCAAAAATATTTTTATAAAGCTACCTCCTGCCTCAACTTCTTTTGGTACTGCCAACTGTGGTCAAAATAAATCTGAAAACAGAAAGAAACCACATAAGTAAGTTGTTTGTGTCAAAGGAGGTAGCCCTAGCTAGCTAGGTACCTATCTAGTTAGTTAACTTAATGTGAGTGGATGACATCAGTGTTCGTTGACTTTTGAACCCAGACTTCTTCTGTCACCTTTGATGTACAGGGGTAATGCTGTGATCAGTGGGAGGAACTTTATCTGTAGGGGACAGTTAATAAATTGAGTAAAAAAAAACTTCTGTAAAAAGGAGACATTTTCTCAAGTTTAAATACATTTTAAACAGCTGCAGAGTAAACAGACACATATAAATTAAATCCAAAAAGGTTGTTTGAAAGGTAAGGAGAACAAATAGGATAGTACTGTTATAAATTGAGTCATATAGTATACATCTTAATTAAAACATTATTGTGTAACAGTATATATTATGTTTGTCATATGGTCAGTGTTCAAACAAACCCAATATTATCCACAAGAAACAAACCTTCACATCAATAAACCTTAGCTCAAGCGCCTTCCCGGGTTCGTGGGAAAATATTCTAAGCACACAACAGGTACAGTAGCTGTCCCCTACCTGCTGTGATCCAGGTGTTTGATTAATGAGACGAATTAGCTGGTGTGTGGTTTTGCTATGTCAAGAGCCCTGGCATGAGCCCAAGGTTGAAATCAGCTCTGGCACTGACAGGCTTGTCTTTTCCTCCTAATCATTCTTGAATATTTTTTTGTTTTTACTTGTTCTTGATTCTTTTCTTTTCCTTATGTCCTCTCTGTCTGTCTCTACCTCTTCCTCTTCTTCTCTCCCAGTTCTTCCTTTTGCTGTGATGTGCTCTTTCTCTGCACTTCCGAAAGGGAAGAACCACTGGCGGAAGTTACCCTGTCTGTTATAAGTCTGCTTTGGCCCGGCCTAATGTACCTCTTTTCTCTTTGTCTGTCTATCTGCAGGTGGAGAGGGAGATTGCCATCCTGAAGCTCATAGAGCACCCTCATGTTTTAAAGTTGCACGACGTCTATGAAAACAAGAAGTATTTGTGAGTAACTCATTTGCCTGCCGTAAAAACTCTTAAATGGCCTATTTGGAAAAGCACGAGTGCACGGTAACATGTCAGCAAAACACGCCAGACATGTTGAAATTCACTTGAGCAAACAAGCAATACACGTTAAAAATCACTTGAGAAACGTCTTTCTCCGAGCCATTTCCACGCTAGCATCTGATGTTTCATTGGGTCTCCGAGCCTATTTGCAAACCTGTAGGTTTCTTAATGTAGATCCATATGTTATCCTATGTATTAAATCATTCCCGTGTCCATGCTCCAATGGGTGGGCTTAATGCACTATTCAATAATTGATAAAGGCCCCAGCGCCAAGCGCCACGGGAATGTATTCCTAATATTCCAATGACACAGACAGATCGCCGACACGGACGCAAAGTGTTTGCCTCGGATACATTCGCCCACTCACGTATGATGTGTGAATGTGTTCCAAATTTAACTAGCGTTGGCAGGTGAACGCTTCAGCACATCCCTTAATCTGCTAATAAATCAGGAAGTGGTGTGGGTGGGTAAAAGGCGGGGGAGGGGTGGGGGGTGGGGGGTTTGTGGAAATGCGAAGGACCCTGCATGCCTTGCTGTAGACAGAGTGTCTATCACGTTACAATAAAGGGGGCTGAAGGCAGACGCAAGAGCCACGAAAACAGGGTTTATTACCTAAATAAAGAACGAAAGTGCTATCCAGATGGGACGTAGTCCAGATAAACTAGACAAACTATCTTAAGAGTATAGACCTGAACTGAAAATTCTCCCAAATTAGCTTGGAAGACAGTCTGCGTGAAGTACTGGATAAACCAGGTCAGTGTCAGAAGGAAGGTGACATGCAACAATACTCGACCAAAACTGCTCAAACATTTTTTATCATCACAGTACCGCACCGAGTATGCAGGGATATCAATCTGTCCTGGGGGTGACCACAGATAATTGCTCTCTCGATGATGGAGTTCAGAAAATAAGTCACTGAAAGGGTGTAGCAGGTGTAGTGCAGAGGGCGGTGCTAATTAGGATAGACAGGTGGTTGTTGGGCCCTGCTTGCTTTATCTGTCACGCTTTTGTGACTCCTGTTGGCATGTTGTGGTTCATTTGTGGTTGTTGGTCTGGGAATGCGCTATTAGCAACTTATGCCTAACCAGGAACATAAAGATATGAGCTGTATAATGTGTATTAAGAAACATACACGGTTTAACTTTTGCTTGTGTATCAAACGTGTTTTGGTTTTCCCTCCAGGTACCTGGTGCTAGAGCATGTGTCGGGCGGAGAGCTGTTTGACTACCTGGTCAAAAAGGGACGGTTAACACCTAAGGAGGCCAGGAAGTTCTTCCGGCAGATCATATCAGCTCTAGACTTTTGCCACAGTCACTCGATATGGTGAGTTGCAAATCAGTTAAATTTTCCAACCTACCCTTTATTAAATCCATACAAATAATTGTGCTAGATCGTGGTGAGCAGAAAGATCCAGACTGCTTTTGGAAGGGTCTTTCATTCCTGGATGGATCTTTTATTCCTTGAACACTGAACATGAGGTTTGGTCCAGAAATTAGGCTCTTGAAAAGTGGAAACATTAACCCCGGTTCAGAGGAAGGAATAATGCCGAATGCAGACCGTAGAAAAATCTTGGACGATGATTTTAGACATGGAAAGGCATGGTGCACTTACAGTCCTCAATGTTGCTTGTTTACGCCTTAGCTTGGTACTTGTGCAAACAACTCTACAATAAGGGATAACAACACTATCTCTCTTTCTCATTCCCCTCCTAGCCACAGAGACCTGAAGCCAGAGAACCTATTGTTGGATGAGAAGAACAACATCAGGATAGCAGACTTTGGCATGGCTTCTCTGCAGGTCGGGGACAGTCTGCTGGAGACCAGCTGCGGGTTAGTCAACTCAGTTCTTCTATGTTTGCGCATGGCCAATCCCTACAAAAACAAAGTGTGTGTGTTTTTGTGCGTAAGCAAGCATTTGACATTTAGCACCTATTGTTAGCGAAGCATGTGACAACTACCATTTAATTAGTGCACAAGAGCATGCTTGTGTCGCTTTGCATACATGCGCGCGTGTCGACAAACGTGTCGGTGTGTGCGTGATCGGTAAGATCTTCAGCCCAGATAGCCACGGCCAGTACAGCCTACCCCTGCATCTTTACAGATTAGCAACGTAGCAATGCTAAATCTCTGTCAATCATCCTCTAATAGAAAGAGACTGTGACCCGGCACCATGTGACAGAGGAGATAAGAACCAGAAGTTAGCGGGAGAGACTAGCGTGCTAACAGAGGTGAACTCTGTCAAGGGCTTAACTCTTTTTTTCCCCCCACATTTCATACCCACAAAAACTAGGTCATGACTCAGTGCCAGAAAACAACACACAAAAAAAATACTGCTTAGTTTTCTTTGGCAAAGTTGCGCTTCCGACATGCACGTTCGCACCGTGTGACTTTGTCCAGCTAGGAGTCCTGTTCAAAGACACGGAATTCATGCGATGGCTATGTCATCTTTCCTTACCTACAGAACCTATTTTAGTTTTTCTTCCCTGTTTTTCTTTATCATTGTATTGGGACTCCCGGGTCACTGTACATATACATCACTTGTCGAAAAATAGAAATAAAGGCTACATTCTATAAAATGTGACGTGAAAATAGATAAATTACCGTTTTATGCCTGCTTCACATTGGCTTGACATCAACCTCATAGATTGAGATAGGCCTCTGACTGTAGGGATGTGAAATATGTCCTTCATATACCATAACTCCTTCGCACAGTCACATATTTGACTTGTGTCTGATCGATGAGGGGCGTCATCAGATGGAACAACACTGCTTGACATTTAGCAGAAATTGCAGAATGTTCTGATTTGGAACTGGTTTGGAAAAAACACCACTACTTAAATGATCGTTCTGAAAAAACCTAGGACGAGTTGCATTGAACTATGCGATTAGTAGAAGAAAAAAACGGTGTTAGTTTATAATTAGTTTGTGGTGTGCATGGCTCCGACAAGGCTCTGTTTGACTAGTTCAAATTGAATGGTTACGCATAAATTAACATAATTGCATAACGACTAATTCTGTGCGCACATGCATGCATATGTATGTGTGTGTGTGTGTGTGTGTATCGCATTTAAGCAGATGCACGACATCTCACTGACTGTATGTACGTATATATATATATATATATATAAAAATGAATTAAACGGTATGCAGGTCACAAACCGGGCCAGACACGTCACTACACAAGCATACTGACAACATACCGCAAACACCAACAATGTGCTTTGAAACCATTTACCAATGCAATTAGAAAGGCTAAAAGTGACTTGATGCTTCATTTGCAACAGCATTCAGACACTCAGCATTCACAGTCTGACCCACCGGTTTATGACTATAAATACATTCTGTGTGTACAGCAAGTCAAACCACAGGCCCCGCGCGGACCCTGTTTTACCTCGTCCCTGCGTTCAGTACCGCGGTGGGTCGTCCACTGCACAATGTGCACTCAGCACATGGGAGCAGAGGCATTTGTAAATCGAAGACATTGGCTGGGACCCATTTGGGCGAAGAAAAAAATATATTGAGTGCAGTGCTGTAGCAGACGGAGCACTGAGTGCCATTTCCCTGACTGCAGCAGTGAACCTCTCTCAGCTATTGCACTGAAGTTCATCCATTCCATCAGGGCGACTTTTTGCATCTGCAGCAGGCACGCCGTCCCCAGGCTGATGCTCTTTATGAAAAGTGTGTGTCGTGTGTTCGGGGTAGAGGCATTTGTTTCATTGTTTACATAATGTGTGCGCACGTTCTGATTAAAGTGTTTAGGTGACGTGTTTGTGTGGGCCAAAAACTGTGCTCACTGCCAAGTGTAATGCTGCTGGGCGTCCATCTCTCTCTTCACAGATCTCCTCACTATGCTTGCCCAGAGGTCATAAGGGTAAGCTCTGTCTCAGTCTCTTTCTCTTTCCACTCGTTTTCCCTCTCAGTCATTCTCTCCCCTCTGTACTTCTTTCTTCAGTTTGAAGAGCTTTGTTTGAACAGGAAACATTTGATTACATTTGCAAAGCATATGATAAATAACAATTACAAAAGTGAAGACAGAGAAAATCAGAAGGTGAACATTATGCATGTAAAAAAAGGGATTTTGCGTTTATATCATAGGCTATGTTTAGTCACCATTTACAAAGTTACAAGAGAAGACTATGGATTATGGCTTAGGTTCACATTGATGTTTGTTATCTCTCACTGCAGTTGTGAATCTGTCTGGGTCGCGCCAGCTCTCTCTGTCTAATAATGGTTTTAGAGAACAAGCCTGTCGCCCTCCGACCATCCGTTTTAGATGCTCCTGAGTATAGCTCACGTGGGTCGAGTGCTGCGATCAGATGCGTAGTGAAGCACACTTGTTGTTCATTACGATTTTTTAATCAGGTCTGTTTTTGTTTATTTC
>JACXGK010010464.1:0-17922 GCA_016801125.1 Novumbra hubbsi | reverse complement strand
CTATACCCATGGTCTGTACCACCATCACACAATGACCTGGGTCTATACCTCTATCACACAGTTAACTGGGTCTATACCCATGGTCTGTACCACCATCACACAATGACCTGGGTCTATACCACTATCACACAGTAACTGGGTCTATACCCATGGTCTGTACCACCATCACACAATGACCTGGGTCTATACCTCTATCACACAGTTAACTGGGTCTATACCCATGGTCTGTACCACCATCACACAATGACCTGGGTCTATACCACTATCACACAGTTAACTGGGTCTATACTTCTGACACTTCCTCACCTGAAGAACAATGCAGGTGGGCTGATAGAAGTCCACCACTTGCTTGATAACTGGCTGAAAGAGTTGCCTGTAGCCTAAGGAACAAGGATTTAATGTTAAGGCATTGTAAACTGCATTAATTGAGTGCAAACAAAATGCTGCAGCAGTTGGTTTTTAATGTTCTGGCATTTTGATTCAAGAACTGTGCGTAATGCACATCCTGATTTAAGTCCTCAGCATCCTTAGTTCATCATCATCAACCCGCCCCAAACAGGAGGTAGGCGGGCCATTGTGAAAGGCAGCCACTGTCAGGCTGGGATCAGAACAGGGCTGCAGTTAAATCAGGAAGTGCGTGAGTACTAATGTTCAGCAGTATCCCACAAGGCACCACAACACGGGAGGTAGCCCCCTGTGAAGTTCTGTGAAGATCTTTTATGAGCATTTACAAGCAATGCTCATAAACGTTTTAACACCCATCTTAGAGATATTAACAGACTCCATATCAGATAACCTAATAGCGTAAGGCAGCAGAACACAGGCATATCTGATAATAGCCCTCCCCAGATGTATCTCAATGGCCTCAGTCTAATACTATTAGCTGTTAGCGGAAAGCCAGAGAGGCTGAGTGGAGGATCCAGGAAACCCACTACTTACTCTGGTCATCAATGCCATCCCGAAGAGGCACGTTTAGGCAGTAGTACCGGCCGCTCTCAGCCCCCACCTCATACATGTCACCTGTGGGACATAACACAACAACACCATTTGTTTAACGAAGAACTACAACTTCCATTGTCCAATTCAGACAACACATTGTAAAGTCATGAATACAAACGTTTCTCTATTAGTATTCTCACAATTATTCATAAAGGCTTGTCATACCTGTCCCTGGGAAAAAGTAGTTCCCGTATTTGTGGAAGGATACAGTCATGACTCGATCTGTGAGGTAGAATGCTTCCTGCACCCCGTCGCCATGGTGAATATCAATGTCTATGTAGAGTACACGCGGGTGGTACCTAAAGAGACGTTCACAAAAAGAGACGTTCACAAGAATAGTTGTCAGTGATCCGTAGGCAGAACCAAACCCATAAAAGGACACTAAAATGAAAATGGTCTTAACTCTTACTTTAGAAGTTCCAATATACTGATGACAATGTCGTTCACATAACAAAAACCCGAGGCCTGAAACAACAAACGGATGAAATTGTGAGGTTTAAAAGATGACCCATGACACACGACTGAATGTACATAACACCTACCTCAAATTTCTTAGCGTGATGAAGACCCCCGGCCCAGTTAATGGCAATATCACATATCTGAAAAAGACATTTTACATCATGTACATGATGTAAAAAATACAGACTTTTTACACTGGGTTAACACATGGTGTGTATTGCTGTGTCATATTGAGCATACCTTGTAGTTAGCTGTGTGAGTTTGTGTGCTGTAAGAAGCATACCTTGTAGTTAGCTGTTTGTGTGTGTGTGTGTGTGCTGTAAGAAGCATACCTTGTAGTTAGCTGTTTGTGTGTGTGCTGTAAGAAGCATACCTTGTGGTTTAGCTGTGTTGCTCCCTGTAGAGAGGCTCCTGTATACCTGGAGCAAAACTCAAACAGGCCTGGGAATACAGGACTGACAGAGGACACAGATATTACCTTCACACAGACAGACCAGCAGCATGAAACTCATCTAAATATTACTTGAGTGGAGGGTCAGAACATTTAATTAAAAACCAGGTGGTTGGCAATCCTAATTGCTGATCAGAGGAACGCTGAGGTATCTGAGACCGTATGCAGCCGGTATGACAATAACTAATACTGGGCAAATAGCATGGATATGTAAAATGCCATTAAGTTCCCAGGAGCACGGTGTACTCCACTGTTGTGAAATGGAAGAAGTTTGGAACCACGAGCCTCTTCCTAGAGCTGACCATCCGGCCAAATTAAGTAACCAGGCCACCAAGGTATTGGTCAGGGCGATGACCAAGAACAGAATTCCATAAAGTTTCAGACTTCCCCAGCAGAGTTGGGTTAGGGTCAGATTTGAATTAGGGTCAGAGTTTGGTTAGGTGTTAAGGTTGGGAGAACCTGCCAGAGGGACCACCATCGCTGAATCACTCCATTAATCAGGTCTTTATTTTAAAGTGGCTAGATGGAAACCGTCCCTGTGTAAAAGTCATATGACATGCCATCTGAAGGACTCTGTGAGAATGAGGGGAAAAAGTTTATGCCTGAATGCTAATAGCTATAACTGGCAAAAATAAGGCACTGCTCATCGCCTGGCTAAGATCATACCTACGATGAGGCCTGGAGCATCATGCTGTGGGGATGCTTCTCAGCAGCAGGGACTAAAAGACTGCTCAGGATTGAAGCACGGATGAACAGAGCAAAATATAGAACAAACCAATCCAGAGTTCACAGGACCTCAGACAGGTTTGATGATACATTTTTCTGCATGACCCTAAGCACCCTATCCAGTCTGATAAAGCTTTAACAAATCAATGTGTGCAAAGCTGGTACAAGCATACCCAAGAAAACCCACAGTGATTGCTGACAAAGGCCCCTCTCCAAAGTACAATTAAAAACGAATGTAAATGAGATATTCATGTTTTTTATTTTTCATTGAACGGGCACAAACGTGTTTTCAATTTGACAGTTATGGGAATTGGGTGAATATGTACCCAGGTTAGTAATTCAGGCTAATACAACATTGAAAATAAAATGACTTCTCACCAGTCGTCTCCCACATTGAAGGTGTTCAGACTCTTTGTGAAACCCTGCATATTGTTGGGGCTGACCTTCTGCAGAAAGTCAATGTAATCTTCTGAGTGAAATCGGCACATGTCATGTTGCGAGGCTTTGTATGGTTTGAAAACCTGTGGAACAAAAACAAGGTAATAAGTGAATCTGGTTTCAGGAAGGATATAAATATGCCTGGTTGGTGTAGGTCTACCATCAGCAAGACTCACCTGCATCTTCTTGTAAAGGCCATAATGCAGAACAAGGCTGTGTGTCAGCGAGAGACGATGGGGTTTCATTGGGTGACCAGCACCTTGAACAAAGAAATGAGGAAGGAATCCATTTCTCATATGTTGAGCAATCTCTTGATATACCTGTGGTTCTTATGTATGTTTTTCCATAGCTGAGTGTTTCCACATCAAGGTCAATCTGGACATAATTTTTTTTCCAAATCTTAGAGAGTATTTCAATGTATTTTTTTATTCTGCACTCCAATCCAATAGAACTATATGTGGTAATATATGTAAAACAGACATTTTTGCAGAGCAACTACAGCCACATTATGTAGCTATTTCCTAAAATGGTTCTACAAATACGGTTACAAATTAAGAGACAACGTTTTCTTTCCTTTAAAAAAAAAGTTAAAAAGGAAAGTTTCGAGAGAAAAGCAGAGGGGCTAACCCTCACTCAAAACTTTTTTGAAAGGAAAGAAAAAGGTGCAGATGTCTCTTAATAAATTGTTTCCAGAACTGTATACAATATTATTTTTCAAGATACAGCTGCTGCAGGACCAACTAACCGTTGAGTTAATAATAATGTATATTACTTCGATAGCCCTTTTCATTATAGATGCCCATAAAAAACATGCAACGGCAGTAACAGTGGTATTTAGCAGTGTTTTAACATTTTACTGTAAATGTGCTAAATTACATTGGACATGTTGAGGAAAATCACCGTATAATAGCTTATTAGCCAATAACGTTTTTGAAAAAGTCTAGAGTTTGCGACCAGATCAATTCCTATGATTGCTGGCAGAAATAATAATGTAATACTTTTTAGCGATCTAGGGTACTCAGAAATGTAAGATAACCCTGGCTAACGTTAGGTAGCTTGTTACTAGTGAGCTATCTAGCTAGCTATTATTTCGTGTTTTTGTAGCCAACACTAATCTTACCATAATGAAAATTTCCCACGTCTGGATCATAAAAATACGCTGTTCTGTTGGACATTTCAAATTAAACTTCTTTGTGTTTCTAATAATGTGTTCGTCCTTGCTTACTGATATAAATATATATATCTATATCTCCTTTTAGCAAAAAGACGTAATTGTAAACAGCGAGTAAAACGTACGTCATAGTCCAGCGACATACGAACGGTGTGGAGCAGCCCGTAATATTAAACGTCATTGAGAGGAACTCTAGCTCTGCTAGAAAGTACCGATTACAGTCGCTAGGGTGGTACATTCTCCACGGTCACGCATGGCATTCCAGCAGTTCTTTTTAGATCGTATGGAGTTGAAAAATAAGGGCTTTGTAAAGATGAACTTTTAACTTGCAATATTTTAGGCTTGCTTTAACAGTTTGTAGGCATATTCTTTACTATTCTTCTGGTTTAATATTTTAGGTGGAGGTTGGATTTTATGCACCTCTGTTGTTAATCCTTTATATATGGCCTGTACAGCTAGTGTAATTAATTGTATTTTGTACTATACTGGGTTAGAGTTAATTCAATTTATTAAAACATTATCATGAGTAAGAGAGAGCCCTTGTACATTTGTGTAACTATTTGTCTACCCAAACACACACACACAGCAATTTTATACACTGCAACTAACGAATGTTGTTAAAATCAGTAATACAATCATAACTTTTAAATAAGGGGTTGTGTACATAGTGTCCAGGCAAACACTCTATGTATGTTTGCCTGGATGTCCTAATAGGATTAATTGTAAAAATGTAACTGTCCAAAAATCTAGCCTTAAAGTAAAATAGAAAAAACACGGCTTCTCAAGTCATGTTATTTTCCCTTTAAATAACTTGCAGAATCTCCTTCCCTATATCTACTCTACAGCAGCTCTCACAGTCGCCAGAAGAAAGAGTGAATGGACTTAGTCAGATCAAGCATTTTTCCTGATAGTGTCAACGTTTATTAAACTACGGGTGTCTATGTTTCTACGAGAACGTGAGTAGGGGGCTTTTGCGGCTCTGATAATGATGAAAGATGTGTTTTTTTTATTGTCGATGGGCGGATGGGCTCCAAGTCAGCCAGCAAACCTAGTATGATATCGCAATATAATTGCGACAACGTTGTTGTTCATTACGATATATACATTATAAATACTATGCAATGATATGATATTATTATCATGAAATCTATATTTGTATGTATGACGATATATATATATATTATTTTGTTTTGGCGCAGCATTGTCACTGATGAATTATGTAGCCGGCTTGATATAGTCACGATGGGGGAGCCAATGCATTCACGGTCAAGTTCTGACTCAGAGAACCAGAAAATTAGCAAAAATATCTGTATTCACTATATTTGTCATTGCAAAAAGACATGTCTGTAGTGTCCAGTAGGCTACTAGCGCAGTTAAGTGCCAAGGGCAGATTTTGCGTTATGGGCCACGAGGCCTCTTCGAACTTGTAAATGATGGACTGCACTGCGCGATGGTCCCTGTTGTGTCTTCATTGTATTTTAAGTTTGCAGTCACCTTACCCAGTTTTGTAATTCTTACAGAAGTTGAACTTGAAACATTTTAATTGCTGTCAGATAGATGCACTATGACCATTTTAAACAAATGGAATAACCAAGTGATTAACGTCTTAAACGTTCAAATGTAACTAAACCTCACAAGCTTTTCATATTTTAGTTTACAGTAAGTATTTATCATTTACAAAATAGAGTTTATGATTTATGTTGGTTCATGTTCATATTCATCTGGTTCACTTGTTTCTTGCATATCTCATTGCTTAGCCCTCATTTATGTATTTTACCTGTATTCATAGCAGCCCACACTATGTAACCCTTCATGCAGGTCTGTTATATGATTAACATATCAGTTACCACTGGAGTTACTCTGGATGTAATCAAACTTGCCATTAGTTATGCAAATATGTTTAAAAATACGTACCAATCCAGCAAAACTCCAAACATTATTAACAGTTGAAAAATGCTAGTACATGTTATCTAGAAGGAAATAGATAATCAAAAGTTAATGTCACAGAGTGAGTTGGAGTGATGTTAAAATGGTCAATCAGAATCAGAATTAGCTTTATTACCAAGTAGGTTTACCCATACAAGGAATTTGCTTTGGTGCAATGGTGCATGACAAGAAACACAGTAAGTTGTATTAGGTAAAAATAAAAAAGACAAACATTTATTTATTTTTTTACTTATTCATATCAGAGGTCATCTAAATAACAACAGAACAAATTCAAAAGTTTGTAGCTACTATTTGAAACGATCAATTGCCCCTGTTGGAAATAAAATAGGAAACAGACAGCTGGCAAACGCATGCATCACATACAAAATCAATAACATAATAGAATCAAGTCACCCTTTCTATTATTAGAAAGGAATCAAATTATTTCCACTTTCAGGAAAATGCTATTGGAACTGAGCGCAGAACCTCCGTTCCTGTGACACTGCCATTAAAAGCCCTGTCTATCGCTATACTGTCAACGTGTCATGTGTTTTTGATGAAGGATGCTATAATGCTGAGTCACCTGAACAGAGCTTCTCTTGTGCTGTTGCCAAGGTAGAGATTGTTTGCTCCATTTTCCACTAGGGTCCATTTCTGTCATTTATGCTGCAAAGTGATTGTGCACTGAAAACAAGGTGATTTAAGTCATTCAGATTTACTGGGAATGTATCTTAAACTTTAGATTGATGTGAGTCTGACTGAATGTGTTAGCTACACAGGACTTTTTCTTGTTAGTGGCACTAGACTGGTGACAGCCTTATCTGTAAGTGACATCGTTTCGGGGAGGGATAGACTGTACATTTCTGTTCACCGAAACAATAGTTGTCATGGTTTAAAAGTCCGGTTTAAAAATACTCCTGTTTTCACGTGCCTATGACTGAGGGCTTGACCTCACAAAGTGCACTATAGCTTTAATAGATACTTTAAAAGCAATATGGAATCCTACAACAGACTTTTTGATTTTCATTACTTTTTTAAAATCCTTCTTAAATTTCCTTTAACCTTTTATCTCTATTTCTTTTTTTATTTTGATCTGTACATGTTAAATTGATCCATGTCTGTTTTAATCAAACTGTTAAAATCTCTTTTAATGTCCTGTAAAGAGCATTGAATTGCTTTTATGTATGAATTGTGCTTTATAAATAAACATGATTGATTGATACAGTATCTCACAAAGGTGAGTACACCCCTCACATTTTTGTAAATATTTGATTATATCTTTTCATGTGACAACACTGAAGACATGACACTTTGCTACAATGTAAAGTAGTGAGTGTACAGCTTGTATAACAGTGTACATTTGCTGTCCTCTCACAATAACTCAACACACAGCCATTAATTTCTACACCGCTGGCAACAAAAGTGAGTACACCCCTAAGTGAAAATGTCAGAATTGGCCCAATTAGCCATTTTCCCTCCCCTGTTTCATGTGACTCATTAGTGTTTCAAGGTCTCAGGTGTGAATGGGAAGCAGGTGTGTTAAATTTTCTGTCATCGCTCTCACACTCATACTGGTCACTGGAAAGTTTAACATGGCACCTCATGGCAAAGAACTCTCTGAGGATCGGAAGAAAATAATTGTTGCTCTACATGGATATGGCCTAGGCTATAAGAAGATTGCCAAGACCCTGAAACTGAGTTGCAGCACGGTGGCCAAGACCATAGAGTGGTTTAACAGGACAGGGTCCACTCAGGACAGGCCTCGCCATGGTCAACCAAAGAAGTTGAGTGCACATGCTCAGTGTCAAATCCAGAGGTTGGCTTTGGGAAACAGACGTATGAGTGCTGCCAGCATTGCAGCAGAGGTTGAAGGCATGGGGGGTCCCCCTGTCAGTGCTCAGTCCATACGCTGCACACTGCATCAAATTGGTCTGCATGTCTGCTGTCCCAGAAGGACTTCATCATCTTCTCAAGATGATGCACAAGAAAGCCTGCAAACAGTTTGTTGAAGACAAGCAGACATGGATTACTGGAACCATGTCCTGTAGTCTGATGAGACCAAGTGTGTGCCGGCAACCAGATGAGGAGTACAAAGACTTGTGTGTCTTGCCTACAGTCAAGCATGGTGGTGGGAGTGTCATGGTCTGGGGCTGCATGAGTGCTGCCAACATACTGAAGCAGAGCATGATCCCCTCCCTTCGGAGACTGGGCCACAGGGCAGTATTCCAACATGATAACGACCCCAAACACACCTCCAAGATGACCAATGCCTTGCTAAAGAAGCTGAGGGTAAAGGTGATGGACTGGCCAAACATGTCTCCAGACCTAAACCCTATTGAGCATCTGTGGGGCATCCTCAAATGTAAGGTAGAGGAGTACAAAGCCTTCAACATCCACCAGCTCTGTGTTGTTGTCATGGAGGAGTGGAAGAGGACTCCAGTGGCAACCTGTGAAGCTCTGGTGAACTCCATGCCCAAGAGGGTTCAGGCAGCGTTGGAAAATAATGGTGGCCACACAAAATGTTGACACTTCTTTGGGCCCAATTCTGACATTTTCACTTAGGGGCGTACTCACTTTTGTTGCCAGAAATGTAGACATGAATGGCTGTGTGTTGAGTTATTGTGAGAGGACAGCAAATTTACACTGTTATACAAGCTGTACACTCACTACTTTACATTGTAGCAATGTGTTATGTCTTCAGTGTTGTCACATGAAAAGATATAATCAAATACAAATGTGAGGGGTGTACTTACTTTTGTGAGATACTGTATATTACAACTCCAAGCCCATTATTTAAACATGTCAGGCTGTGTGGTAATGTACTTTTATCAAAAGAAACATACTCAGTCACTGCAGTACGTAATCAGAAAATGTTACAACCTATCAAAAACCATACAGCAAAATATGAATTAATTAGGGACTGAAGAATGCCTCCCTCATAGGCCAATAGAATTTAGCAGTGAGCGTGGTTGTAAAACACATTGGAGGGTGTGTACCCCCGAGCCCAGCTCTCCCTGCCTGCTAAGGTAGATAATGTTGACTCAAGCCAGTTGTATGCAGGGAAGCCTTGGGGAGGGGGTTATCTATTCACCACAAGGTGACGGACAAGACCAGGCACGCAGAGCTGGATCAACAGTTGTAGCCTCCTGATAAGTGTGTGGGACCCCCTACAAGGTTGACACTGACTCTGCCGGACTTGTGTGTGTGCCCGCATATAAAGGACTACAGTACAGATTGAGGGCAAGTGAAGACTCTGCTGGGAGATGACGGACCTGGAGGCATTAACAGTGGGGGAGCCCCCTCCCCCATACATGGTCTTCCTTCTGGTCTTCTTCTTCTTCCTTACTGGCCTCCTCGGCTTCCTGGTCTGCCACCTGCTGAAGAAGAAGGGCTACCGCTGCAGGACAGGGGATGAGGAAGGTGACGATGAAGAGTGTGAGGAGAAACTGGGTCCAGACAAGAGTGGTGGGTATCTGCCGAACACACGTGTGGCTTAACGTTGTCGTGGAACCTGTCCGCTGTGGTCAGGATCGGTGATATGGCTTGATAAAGCGACAAAACTCCTCCATGTTAGATTTTTTTATACATGTGGTATGCGTGACGTTTTTTTCGGACATGCTATTATCCCAAGGTCCTGGGCTGCTTGCCAGACAGGAAGCCGATAGGAACCCTTAAGGGGATGTTTATTCTGCTTGAATTAAATTCAATCAAGATGTAGTGTTTTTCCATATTGAATTTGTGTTTATTTAAAATAATTTCTCTCAGTGTATTTTTTGTGCTGGTTCTCCAACGCTTAGTCCACGATACCAAGTCCAAGGTACCCTAAAAATAGAAAGCCTTCTAACAAATATAAGTGGGCTTCTTTCATAGTGAGGTAAATGGTACATGTCAACCAATGTGTGACTTGTCTTTAATAATGTTGAATAATGATGTCGCCAGCTCGGGGGCAAGCTGCTTCGTCAGACAGTCTTTTATATATTACAGATGATGAAGAAGAGAAAGAAGACAATCAAGACACTGTTGAACAAATCCTAAAGTGCATCATTGAAAATGAAGGTAGTACCTCAATACTAAATAAAGGCAATACCTTAATACTATATAAAGGCAATACCATAATACTAAATGAAGGTAATACCTCAATACTAAATGAAGGTAATACTTCAATACTAAATGAAGGTAATACCTCAATACTAAATGAAGGTAATACCTCTATACTAAATGAAGGTAATACCTCAATACTAAATGAAGTATTACCACAATACTAAATAAAGGTAATACCTCAATACTAAATACTAAATGCTGGAATATAAATCCTGATAAGCAAGATAATGTTTTTCACATCTTTATTATTTTTTGTTTCCTTCTAGCTAACATGGAAGCCTTTAAGGATATGCTTGGAAAACAGGATATATGTGAACGTCACAACCCTAGGTATGTTATGTTATACAGAATTTTTTAGTTTGTTTATGATGGGTTTTCTTGCTCATGCACATAAACTCACCTTGTCGTGGAAATTTGCTACTATTTGAACTATTTGGATTTGAAGAAAAAAATGAAGCTTTATCTCTGGTATTAATCCAGCAGTATTATCGTTATTGATGAAAGGATGTGCAGCTGAGCTATAAACATTTCCTTTCAAGAACTATGTTCCTAGTTTCTGTTAGCTGTCAAACACATTTGTGTGGTAGGTGTGGTTGAAATTCAGGTATTATGTGCTTTTCTCTCCATTTTCAGAGAGGCTACAACAATGGGTGTATGTTTCAGGGTGCCTGTGGCAACTGGCAGAGTCTGGATAGTTAGGGCATTGTGGTTGTCTCTTCTGTGGGGAAACCTGGGTTATTGTTGTCACGGCATTAGCAGCTCTATTATGGGATGTGATCTTTACATCCATACTCAGCGTTTAAGGAAGTTATTAAGGAGAAACCTTGCTGTTCTGTTCATCTCCCAACAACTTGCTGCCTTAACAGGCCTATGGAGCTTCCTAGGTAAAGATGTTCAAGGGCATTGGAGGGAAACTTGGGCCAGAAATGTGTTGTGATCATTTAGCTGTCGGATATAGGATTTATGTGTTTTTAATTAGGCCCATGTTCTTCATTTTGGCACCTCTAGGTTTAGTGGTTCAGTGTTGCTGCCTGGTTGGGCTCTCAGAACGATAGTGGCCTGCAGGACGGTGTCATTCGTTGGTCACCCATTCATACTCCTCCTACACCTCCTTTACTCTGCCAACTACAGCTGCAGTGCAGCAAAAATGGCCTCCACAAATAGCCAGGAGTCCTGGTGGAGGGAGGCCAAAGACAGAGGCAGTCAGACAGGGTTCAATAGGTCACCCCTGGATGTCATATGATTGGCAGACAGACTAATATAAATATGACCATTTGAAGCCACTGATTCTCCGGAGTGTCCCCTTCTATACCTTCAATAGAAGTTTTGGTTTAGTCGTGTTTCTGGTTTTGCAAAGTGTGTAAATGGAGAATCGTGTGTTCCACCAAACTGATAGAACGTTGTCTTTCCAAAAGGCTACTACGCAAAGAGAGCCTTGGGGGCGTTCCACCCCATCACCACACCATCCACTCCGGCGCCCAGCTGGATCACAAGTCCTGCACGCTGTGTGTCCAAGGCCGGTCCAAGAAGGCTCAGCGCCTAAGCCGTGTGCCTCGCGCCATTAAGCCCAAAGCGCCAGGAGACAGGAGAGAGTCCACCGTGTTTGCTGTGGGAAGGTGGGTCAATCTGGACCGGATAACACAACACAATCGCCTTTATTCATTATCATTCCTTTATTTAGCTAAGTACAACATCCAAAAAGGTATTATCGTTTTACACTAGTTACTCTAGTGGTTTCGCTGTCCAACGTTTTCTTGTGGCATACAGGATTCAGGGTTTTACCTACAGTTATGTCAGGGTCCCCTTCCTGTCGATGACTTCGTAATTGGAGTTGTGTTTGTACCCAGGTTCAGAGTCACCCACATGGACAAAAAGGAGCAGGGATCGGGAGACCAGTTGGACCAATCAGAGACCCTAGATAGTGAGAAGCTGGATGAAGATGGCCCGCCCAAGCCGGAGGAGTACAACCTGCAGAGCATGTTTAAGGATGTCCGAACGGAGACGGCCCACGGTGTGGTGCCTCCGGCCAAGAGGAAGAAGAGCCTGGTTCTGTTCTCACTGCGCAGGGGCAGCGATCAAGCTGGGGCTAAAGGGTCCCTAATTAAGCCTGTTGTGGAAGAGGGACCCCTCTTCAGTGCGCCGTTGAAAGTCCCTGTGCCTACCTCCAGCTCTGCCAAGGCCTGGTCGTCCAAGTCCAGCGTGGAGCCTGGTTTACCTGACCACACTGAGACCCCTTTAAAAATGTCTCCTACTAGGGTCAAGTTTGTAGTGTCTCCCAGCGAGGAACCTGCTCCAGTCTCCCCCCTAACTCCCCCCGTACTGGATTCCCCTATAACACCCCCGGTACAGGATTCCCCTATAACACCCTCTGTACAGGATTCCTCTATAACATCCCCTGTACAGGAATCCCCAATAGCAACCCCTGTAATGGATTTCTCCATCACCACCCCAGGAGAAGTCACCCCCATGACCCCTGAAATATTCCCTCTTACCCCAGGCTCCCCTACTAACCCCAACCCTTGCCCCTTCAATGTCTCTCCTGCCCCACTACCACCCTCTCCTGCCCCTCTAACACCCTCACCTGCCCCTCTAACACCATCACCTGCCCTGTCCTCCAAAAAGATGTCCCCTTCCATTAGCAACATGAAACTCTCCCCTGCCTCCACCCAGATCCGTTTATGCCCTAGCCCTGTTCCACCCGTCTGTAAAACTAGCCTGTTGAATGTTACCCCCTCCCTTACCCCTTTACGTCCCTCGTCTGCCCCTACCTCAGTACAAGTGTCCCCTGCTCCTTCCTCCAGAAAACTGTCCCTGACCCCTACCCCAACACAAGTGTCCCCTGCCCTGTCCTCCAGAAATGTCCGCCCTGCTCGTACCTCCTTCCTGGAGGCCACCGTAACTCCCCAGAGCATTCTAAAAAGTACCAGCTCCTCTCCCAATGTGGACAACACTTCTACATCTACACTGATCACTAAAGTCTCCTCCGCGGACCCCATGAAGTACTCAGCCTGCGCCAGTCCCGAGGGCAGACTGGAGCTGGCGGGTGTCACTGTAGGAAAAGCCTGTCAGAAGGACTCTGTGGTGTGTTTGGCTGAGGTAGGGAAAGGGGAGGAGCCTGCTGTGGCTCAGAGCCCCACGGAGGAGGGGAGGGATGACGAGGTTGAGATGGAGGACATAAAGGACTGTCGGGTAAGTCAGGAGGAAGATGGCGTGTCCCTGGAGGAGAAGAGGAGATCTGTGCACAGTCAGCACATGTGGTGAGAGAGAGGACACGACACTGGAATGTGATGGGGAGGGCAAAAGACTGACCACGCCCCCTTCAGTTTCAAGGACAATTAGATATTTAGCAATACCACAGATGTAAACCAACCAGGCCATGCCAAAACTGAACTCAACTGGCACCCGCTGATGACATGTCTTTAAAACAACTGGCTATACCAGCAAGGCAGTGATTTATTTACCGATCAAAACCAGTTGTGGTTAGGTGAGCACTGGCCACTTATATCCAGGCATTGATCTTAAATGTTTGCATAATATGGCGCTGCTGCATTTCTCCTACTATCACCAGACAGCGCAAGCCGTCCATCTAGCGATGACCCTACCAACAACCAACAATATCTTCCTATGATAACAGCAAACAACAGGTCATAACCGTGTAACCCACCGTCAGCCCAGTCTCTAACCCCTCTAACACTGACAGAGCCAGAATGGCCTTTTCTTCTCCCCTCCTCTCATAGTTTCCCTATATACTACTTACATCATCATGCTTTCTCAGCCATTTTGCACATGGGCCCAATTTTGGTCAAATAAATGTTACCAAGTGTCATGAAGTATATATTATTATCGAGGGCATCGATAACTTCATTGTTACACAGCCAAAAAGGAGTCAGCTATATAATACCGTCTAGATTCTAGCTTCTGAATTCACTGTGTAGACTAAGAGAGAGTTCGTCTTGGATTAGTTTGAAACATCTATCTTTACATTAAACCGGCTGGGTCCAACCGTATTCAATTATTATGTGAACAGGGGGACGGATGTTTCCCTTTCATCAGTAGTACAATAGTAAGGTACTACAGAGTTAGTTAGATAGTTAATGTAACTTGGCGTGCAAACACCAGTTCTTAACTGTTAACCAAACTTAGTTTAGTGCTCAAAATAGTGCTTTTCTGTAATTAGGATGTATTGTATCGGATGGGAAAATTTTATTTTTATGAGGTTTGCTTGCTTACTTGAAGCATATTGTAGCAGTGTATAATCCCATATCTTGATTTAAGAATCATTTTGAAATGACTGGGCAGCACTAAAGCTGTTGACCTTTGTCTGTAAAGTATTTTTATGTTACCAAGTCATTTCATACATCTCTGGGGGACTTCTCTATTCACACTGAAGAACGTACTATAGTTATGTGCAGCTGTGAGTAAAAACGTGTTTCCACAGGGATATTTAGCAGGAACCAAACGCAACATTTGCTACAATGTGTACAAAGGTCTGTATTAGTGAACAGTGTATGCTCAAATGTATACATACCTCTGATTCCCTCTGAATCTTTCTGATTCCCTGATTCCCTCTGATTCCCTCTCACTGCACTTTAATTTAAAAAATAAGTTTTAGTTTGATAGGATTTTCTAGGTTCTGTATCTATAGTCAGGAGGACTGTAAGGGAGTGTGGATTTCTTTTGCACAACAAATTAACTGTCCTAATTATCCAGAGAATACGGTATTACCAGTGCGATGACAATATTCCTGAACTTTACTTGACTTGAAATAATGTGAAATTCTGATACCATTTTTTTTATCCAGATTTATGTCAACAACAATGTAACTGAATATTGTTAAAACGGATCACATCCATTTATTTAGAATGTATTGCACTTAGAACATGTTTTGATGATGAATGCTTAATTTATAATTATTTTTAAATGCATTCATATGTTTAGTTTAGTGAGGCATATTCCTGGTTCAGGATTGCAATCCACTTCTGAATGTAAAGAAAATTATCAAAGATTTGAATGAACTTGTTAGTGTAGACTTGAAGAGATAATGCATCAACATTTAAGATATTATACTACACCAATAAAGAAAAACAAATGAGTTATAACATGATGGGCTTTATATGAATTAGACACTTTTTACTTCAGTATACATCAGATATGAAAGATGGTCTAGAGATGAAGCACTTACTATATATCTAACTGTATGTCAATGTCACAAATCTTTCACCAGCCAACAGTACATTTATGAGAATAGCAGTAAACATATAAAGCAATAGTTCCACCAAGCACAGAATGACTGTTTTAGTGAAGGTTTCATTGTTTTTTAAGTAAGCTGTTAAAATCCAACTCACAGGAATTCAACCCATGTTTTTTGTCAACTCAGTGTTAAGTGTTACCTGGATGTGTCCTCCACTGTTTGTTACTGCTGTATATATTGTTAAGCCACAGCAAGGATGTAACTCCCCATCTCCATGAGCACTCACTATAAACTAGATACATGTATTTGTAGTGGCCTTGGAACCATATATTGCATGAATCCTCATAACACAGAGGCTGAAAATAACTTGATGAGAAAAACCCACGTATACATTATTCATATTCGTAGAAAAAACCCTGACCACTTGAATAGTGTCAAACAGGAAATTGCAGGTGTACAACAAACAATTCTTAAGGAATCCAAGTATATATTAAAGCTATGAATTTTACCTTTGTGTTCGTATGACTAATTGTTGCAGTTGAATTTGGAATTATAATTCTGCCCAGAACATTTCATCTATACAGAAGTTCACAGTTAAGGTACTGTATTACTGAGAAGAACAAACCCACACAAACACACTATGGTGATTTTGTCACTTTTGGAAACATGAAATGTAGAATAATGGTTTACTGTATAATTAATATAGTCCTCATTATGCAAGGTGACATTTTTACCACAACACTGAACATAAGTGCGTACAAAATACAGTAATACCGATGAATACTTGGAAATAATGTTGACGAATACGTGCAAATAATAATACATTTTTGTATACATATTATCACAAAGAATATACAAAAACTGACTTTCATATAAAGGAGCATCAAGTAGAGACACATCTCCCTTGATATGTCCTGCCTGTGAGGAAGAGGGTCATCGTTTAAATCAAGGCACAATGACAGCCTGTGGTATTCTCTGTGTCTCTTGAGAAGACACCCCCACACACTTTCTCAGCAAATGTCTGTACTGCCCCCTGTCTCCCTCAGGTCACGGGGGAGAGTTTCTGAGTGGGGGGAAGAGGAGGGGCCCTTGTCTAAAACATAAAAAATATGATTCAAAGAAAGACATGAGATTAATAGCCAGAGAGAGGAAACGGAAATGTGTCTAGTTTGACAAAACATTATACTGTAATAGTGCCTTATGAGATTAAGTTAAGTCAACAATTGGAACAAGATTCATTTAAGGGAACATCTTTGTTGACACTGAGATTTCTCTTTTTCTGCTCCCAAGATTGAAACAAGGAGATTAGACATCACAAGAAAGGATAGGGATGTAAACTGAGGAAGCGGTGCATGAAACCAGATGGGGTCTACATACCGGTCGTGGGGTCCTGGACGAGAGGTCAGGTGAGCCGGGCGTGCTGCCTCCACTCTCTGGGAGGATGTGGGAGTGAGCAAAGGCACAACAAGACACCATGTTCAGAGAACAGTAAGGGACCGAAACACCAAATAGTTGTTGTCTTCTGATAATGATAATAATCTGTAGTGTTTCTATAAAAACAACGGACTGCATCCCCACCCGCCCTGCTACCTAACAACTTCTGTATGTCCTGTGGGACCGGCGCCTGGATCCTGTCCACCGGGTCCCCAGGGGGCGTGCCGTGTGCTGCCCGGGAACCAGGACCGGGTGAGGGGCAGAGGAGACCACGGTGTGTCCCGGAGACAGGGGCGGGTGGAGAGAGCATGTGAGGAGTAGGGGCGGGAAGGCTCTGTGGATATAGTACAGGTTGTGAAAACGGGAGTCATTTTAACATCATCCACGCTGCATCCGAAGAATCACGTCTCACTTGACATCTGGAACGTTCTGAGGCAGCCTACATCAACATCTGGAACGTTCTGAGGCAGCCTACATCAACATCTGGAACGTTCTGAGGCAGCCTACATCAACATCTGGAACGTTCTGAGGCAGCCTACATCAAACGGCCACAGGTTCACCTCGTCCGTGCCGAGCGGCCCGTGATTTCTTCCAAAGTACATTTTACAAAGGCATTTACCAGATCTCTCACCACCTCCTCTTCTTCCTCCTCCCCGTCTCCAAGCAGCTCCACCACCAGAGAAGGGAAGACCCCCACGCATCCATCCAGCTCCCCCTCCCAGAAGCCGTCATCCACCTCCCCCTGGCGGCACCGCAGCAGCCTGATGACAGCCCCTTCTGGGAAGGACAGCTCCTCCGCACTCTGGCCCTGGTAGTCATAAAGAGCCCTCGCCAGACCTGCCCCACAGGACCCACACACAGTCAGACCTGCCCCACAGAACCGACCCACACACATCAGTCAGACCTGCCCCACAGGACCCACACACAGTCAGACCTGCCCCACAGGACCCACACACACAGTCAGACCTGCCCCACAGAACCGACCCACACACATCAGTCAGACCTGCCCCACAGGACCCACACACA
>JACXGK010010463.1:0-17892 GCA_016801125.1 Novumbra hubbsi | reverse complement strand
GGGGGGGGGGTGTAGTGTCCTCTACAGGGAGGGGGGTGTAGTGAATACCTTGACTGCTTCATCCCCCCACACACACACACCCCCGCTCACAGGCTGTCACTGCTACCTAATCCGTGGTTACAACACGTCTCCCCCGTTAATGTGCTTTTTGAAGTACAAGGGTATTCTGTTGGGGGGGGGGTGTCCATCTTGATTACCAAGGCTTTATCCCGCTCTGCAATATCATGACTAGTGGAGAATGAAAGTCCAAGGATCATTGTGTGATTATTCTCCCCCACCCTCCATCACGTATCCTCCTTACTTCCCACCCACCCTCCCTTACATCCCACCCACCCTCCCTTACACCCCACCCACCCTCCTTACGTTATCACGCCGCACAAGTTGCCAGATTAGCCTTGTGTTTATCATCGCTCCCCGGGGCCTGCGTTCTGGAATCCGGTAAGAATTCCCACAGGCGGCACGCTCCTCTTTTCTTAATTACGAGGGCTGTGAGTCGCCAAAGCTGCTAGGCTCCGCGTTCCTCTCTCCTTCCAGGAGTTCAACTGGGAATACACCGCCCCGGGGAGGGGGGAGAGGGTTAGGAGAATGGACTCCCTGCAGTACGCTGACTTCCAGTCCCTCTGCACCCCTCACTGTACCCGGGTGGTGGATATCGCCTGACTGTCTGGATGGCAGTGTTAGCGGGAATAAAACGGCATGGGTGCGGTGTGTGGCCATTCCAATGTGTTGGGGAAGTGTGTGTTTTGGTCCTTCTGCTCAGTGCCGTGGAATACAATATTCAGCAGCCTGATGGTCTTTTTTCAGAGCAACACGTTTAGAGATGAATTAGTAATGGCAGTGCCAGAGGCCTCCGGGAACCCACAGCTCGAGAAAAGTGTGTGCGTGCGTGTGTGTGTGTGTTTGGGTAAGAGGATATGTAAGGATCTGTTTATTAATATTTGTAATGGGACTGCATGTTTAAGCATGTGCAAAGTGTGTGTGTGATCTTTTCTCCTGTACATGACTTAACACACTCACACACACGTCCAACCCACATGAAATATGCACCCTATACTCATTCATGCAGACACCAGTTCCTGTGTGCACGCCTACACGTGCACACATACTCATGCACTCCTACACGTGCACACATTTACTCATGCACTCTAACACGTGCACGCACATACTCCAATTAACAGAGAGACACACATGCACACTTCCTAATCTGTCTAAGCCGCTTCACTAATCACCTCCCCCAGCACAATGCCATTCATAGATCCACTATTATTCTCCGACACCCAGACACACACACACACACACACACACAGACAACCACCCTAAAGGAGCGGTGTAAGCCGGTAAGAGGGAGGATAGCGGGGCCACTGGCTGGTTACAACCTGTTGTTGCCCATTGCATCATATCACACGTTCCGGAGGAGGAGGTGGGAGGGAAAGGAGGAGGTGAAAGAGGAGGGCAAAGAAAAGAGAGATGGAAGTGAGGGGTCCCTGGAGTGATCATGTGACTTGTCAGTTTGCTCCAGTTTTGTCTCCGACCCCATCTCCTGTAGCTGTCAATCACTCTCATTCCAATTGTCTTGAAAACCTTCGAGACCCCCTGCACGTGGGTTCAAGCAGTGATGCTCTCTATGTATATGTCTCTCTATGTATATGTCTCTCTATGTATATGCCTCTCTATGTATATGTCTCTCTATGTATATGTCTCTCTATGTATATGTCTCTCTATGTATATGTCTCTCTATGTATATGTCTCTCTATGTATATGTCTCTCTATGTATATGTCTCTCTGTATATGTCTCTATGTATATGTCTCTATGTATATGTCTCTATGTATATGTCTCTATGTATATGTCTCTATGTATATGTCTCTCTATGTATATGTCTCTCTCTGTATATGTCTCTCTATGTATATGTCTCTATGTACAGTCATGTGCAAAAATTAGGACACTGCATGAAATATGTAGTTCGGTCTTTCAAACAATATCTAGATTAAATAGAAAGATAAAGGTGAGGCATCATCCAAAAACAATTATATTTTAACTATGATATATTTTATTTAAGAAAATATTTACAAAGATGCCAGTTCCTACTGAGGGGGAAGTTAGGACACACTATGCCCTAATAGCTGGTATTGCCCCCTTTGGCTGAAATATCATCAATAAACAAATAATTAAATATTTTATGGGGTGTCCTAATTTTTTCCCATGACTGTTTGTCTCTCTATGTATATGTCTCTCTATGTATATGTCTCTCTCTGTATATGTCTCTCTATTTATATGTCTCTCTATGTATATGTCTCTATGTACAGTCATGTGCAAAAATTAGGACACTGCATGAAATATGTAGTTCGGTCTTTCAAACAATATCTAGATTAAATAGAAAGATAAAGGTGAGGCATCATCCAAAAACAATGATATTTTAACTATGATATATTTTATTTAAGAAAATATTTACAAAGATGCCTGTTCCTACTGAGGGGGAAGTTAGGACACACTATGCCCTAATAGCTGGTATTGCCCCCTTTGGCTGAAATATCCTCAATAAACAAATAATTAAATATTTAATGGGGTGTCCTAATTTTTTCCCATGACTGTTTGTCTCTCTATGTATATGTCTCTCTATGTATATGTATCTCTCTTTATGTATATGTCTCTCTGGATATGTGTGTTTCTTTCTCTATCTATATATATGAGTGTCTACCTCTCTTATGTATATGTCTCTCTCTCCTATGTATATGTGTCTATCTATGTATATGTCTCTCTATTTACATGTCTCTCCTATGTATATTTGTCTCTATGTATATGTCTCTAATTATATGTCTCGCTATGTATACATGTCTCTATGTATATGTCTCGCTATGTATATGTCTCTAATTATGTCTCACTATGTATACTTGTCTCTATGTATATGTCTCGCTATGTATACATGTCTCTATGTATATGTCTCGCTATGTATTCATGTCTCTATGTATATGTCTCTAATTATGTCTCGCTATGTATACATGTCTCTATGTATATGTCTCTAATTATATGTCTCTAATTATATGTCTCGCTATGTATACATGTCTCTCTGGCTCGCTCTCTTATCTGCTGCTGTGTATCCAGATTGAGCGGGAGGCTTACGTCAGGTTTTATTTGAAGCTCTTAGTGAAGCGAGTGGAGCTCAACAGGAGAGGAGACAAGCAAGGATGATGCAATGAAGAGAGACACGCTCACACACACACGCTCACACACACTCACACACGCGCTCACACACGCGCTCACACACGCGCTCAGACACTTGGAATAGATTATTTGGATCTGCAAAAAAGCCTCTAATCATGGAAACAAAAACACGGTCTCCTCCCAAACACACACACAGTGTGTTTCCTGTATTCCAAGGGCCAGTGACCGTTTGCAGGATGTTTGAAAACATGGTGTTTTCCTATAGCTAAAGGGTGTATTTAACATTCTATATAGTCTATAACTGTTCAGGCTCATGAAAGACCTGGCGCCTCTTGGCTTGGAAATATCCTGACCACTATCAGTTGCCATAAGTTGTCCATTCCTGTGGGTACCGGAATAAATGTTTGAAAAATATTTCAACCTGTGTTTATCACTGGTATTACGTGGCTAAAGTAACGTTAGGGTGCCGGTCTGTTTTAGCCACAGTTCCACTCCCTGTACTCGTATCTCATGTTAACACCACCATGCCCATCTTGTGTTATTTGGTTCATTGCAAAGACTAGGGCAAGTGGAACGTCGGCTAAAGAGACTGGTAACTGGACTAAGTTTACTGATTATGAGAGCTGACTTACTCAAACAGAATGTATAGAAACGCTAATAAAGACCGTTGTTACCAAGCTGAAATGCATTTTGAATGTTTTCGATGTATGCTAAAGCCCCACCCCCCGTTCCAATGCTTCTGTCCCAAAGTCCACCTCACCACCTAGAGCCCTACAGCTAATGCTACATAAATGTACGTGTGTGAAGTTCTGAAATTAAATAGTCACAAGTTTCCTACTCAGTCAAATCCATTTATCAAATGTATTTTCTAAAGCCTTATTTACATGAGCAGTTGTTACAGAGTGTGTAGGTACAGCTACCTAAAAACACAAAGAGAACCAAAGATTGCACAGTGGCTAGGAAAAAACCTCTGGAACCTAGGAAGAATCCTTGGGAGGGGCCAGACTCTGAGGGGTTGCCTGTCCTTGTCAGGCGGTGCCGGGTGAAGATTATATCACCTTTTTGGGCCACGTGCCTGTTCAGGTGACTAATGGGTCAATAAATAGAGGTGGGCTGTGTCCAGAGTGTGTTGAGAGAACCTAGGTCATCTATACAACCATGTGGATGAGTACAGATGACATGGAGGGCTGTGGATGGTGTCTTTAGAGAGAATCTAGGGCATCTATACAACCATGTGGATGAGGACAGATGACATGGAGGGCTGTGGATGATGTCTTCAGAGAGAATCTAGGGCATCTACACAACCATGTGGATGAGGACAGATGACATGGAGGGCTGTGGATGATGTCTTCAGAGAGAATCTAGGGCATCTACACAACCATGTGGATGAGGACAGAGAGGACGTAGAAGGTTTTGTTTTTGTTTTTCTAAATATTCACTAACTTGCCAGAATAATTTCACCCAGATAGATCCCTGTCAAGCATGGTTAGACTCCAATGTTGCGGTAAATTATAAGTTTTAACACTAGCCATATCTAAGAGTAACTGTGTTTTACATAATATTTGCTACTACATTACAGTGTCTTCTAAGCCTACAGTACCCCCCAAAACAGTCCAATTCCCACAGCCACTGTTTGTCCCGGAAGCAAGGTACAAATCAATAGAATGATCGTGCTTACTGGCCTTCTTGATACCGATACAACTGTAGTAGTCCAAATACGATTAGTAAGTACATTCTTCAAAACATATTTCAACGTGTTTCACCAACATTTGGTCAGGAGGAGGCTCTGTTTTTAACATGTGCGGTTCAATCTACCGATGGATATCGTGGCTCTGTCGAGGAGAAACACAAATGCACAGACCTTGACATGTGGCCGTGTTGGTATAACATGAAGTCAATATGAAAAGAAACATCGCTGCACATGTTTCAGATCTCATCTTTCACTAAACATGTCTATGTCTTAGCGTGTTGTGGAGCATGTCAAAATCCTGTTAACCTGCACCTTTTGAGCAGTTATGTGTGAAACAAATCTCCTTGAGCTAGAAATCTCTCAATCGCGATTCCGATGCCATTAAAATACTGAAATTGACACTTTTCTTTTTTTCTTTCTTTAAGGGCTTGTACTATTCATCAAGATG
Source organism: Novumbra hubbsi (assembly GCA_016801125.1). NCBI lineage: Eukaryota > Metazoa > Chordata > Actinopteri > Esociformes > Umbridae > Novumbra > Novumbra hubbsi. The sequence continues at coordinate 12,594 of JACXGK010010463.1, read as the reverse complement.
ACTATTAAAGAAGAATACCATAACAGAAAAAGTACAACTGAGAAAACTAAACACAGGACAGGTTTCATAAAACAGATTTTATTGGGGCCCCTTTAGAGTAGTTAAATAAAAAATATGTTCTTATACAACATGGACATATGAATAAGTTGCAAGGGAAAGAAGAATATATATTTTCAGCTCTGTTATTGCCCATTATTTTGTGATTGTTTATCAGCCCACAAAAAAAACCTAAACAGTTTAACCTACATTTATTTGTGTCTGTCTAGATTTTTCAATTAAAAGGCACATGCTTATGTCAAACCTTGCGCCTTGTCCGTTGTATAGAGACAATGTGCTCTGTGATTGTCTCACCCCGCTCTGGGGAAATACCACCGACTTTTACCACAGCAAAGTTAGCCTGAGGATGTAAGCATATGTGTGTGTATACACTAATTATGGAAGTAGGCTAGCTACGTAGGTAAGAAGCCAACAGCTATGCCACAACACAGGACTAGCATAATCTGGGTCATTCCAAGCCGTTCGTTCACTCACGCATAAATGGGAGAGCTAAGTTCGAGTATTTTTATTTATTTTTAATGAACGTTCAATGTTTTCCACAGATTTTTAATGAGCATTCAATGTTTTCCAATGTAGTTGATTGTTTTGAATCGTTTGCTGAGTCTTTTTAACATCCACTTCCTCTTCAATATGGATCTCGTCAGAGTGATGACGTGGCATTTTGTCAGGCCAGAACCCCCCCAAATAAAACACACTATATCGCTTTAGATTATGAAATATTCTTATTATTATGATTAATTGTTTTCACATTGGCTTACAGTAACTTCTGCATTAACAACTTCATAGGGTTTTTGCATGAAGGATAGTCTGTATCTATATCTGTACTCTGTGTATGGGACTGTTGTCATTTATCAGCAGTTAAAAAAATGGCTTTACGTTTGCGGGTGGACTGGGGTGTGGTGTTTTTATTTATTTTTGTGTGTGTGTGTAAATGATGCACCTATGACTCAACAAGGGTGTCCCTGTGTGTGTGTCTGTGTGGGTGGGCGTTCTGGGCACACTTACACACATGCCGTCTGGAAAGAATCATGTTACCTGAGAATAATTAGAGAGGGGAGGAGCACGTTTGTGTCAGCCTCCGTGTAGTGGTCAGAGTTACTCCGTCATAAATACACCGTCCATTGCTGTCCTCCGTCCAGTTGGTGATAACGCTGCCCTGTTGCATGTTAATGCATCGTCCTGACTGTCAGTCTTTTTATCTGCCTGTTTAGCTGCCTGTCTCTCTGTTTGACTCACTTCAAATTCAATATAAGCAACTTTTCCGTCATAGGAAACATTTGTTAGGAATTTAAATGACCAGGAAATATAAACTGATGTCTCTCTGTGTGTGTGTGTGTGTGTGTGTCTGGTAGGTATGGTAAATGCCCGGCGCGTGGATGAGGAAGAGCAGCAGCAGTGAGGTGGATCACCGCGGTAACCACGGTACCGTCTAGCCCCCCCCCAACCCCACCATGCCCTCGTCCACGCGGAAGGGAGCGCCGAAGGACCCCGAGCTGGCCGACCTCTTCTTCAAAGATGACCCGGAGGAAGTCTTCTGTGACCTGCATGAGATCGGCCATGGCAGCTTCGGTGCCGTCTACTTTGTGAGTAGGACCGGGACATTGCCTAACTCACATTACCGGAGACTCGTCACGATAAATGGAGTGCATATATTTATGTTATTGGCCTTTGGACAATTGGAGAGTGTAGCTTTCTATTCCGATTGTTGATGAGTGAAGATGCTTTAAGGTCCATTCCCAGTTGAACGTGTTATCGAGCGGTCTAACGTGTGCCTCTGCCAGCGGTTTAAATGTACTGCAGCAGCATAGGTTCAAATCAGGCCTCTAGTGTGTGGACACTTTCTCACTTTTTGCCTTTCATTTGCATTGTCATCCTGAAACGTGAACAGGCCTGTCGTTTTATGCTGTAGCATTAAGATTTTCCTTCCCTGGAACTGACGGGCCTAGCCCAAGTCATGAAAAACAGTCCCAGACCATTGTTCCTCCTCCACCAAACATTACATTACAGAAGTATGTTCACAGAATTTATGGAGAATTGTGCAATAAACACAGAAAACAATTAGCGACAGTTCTTTGGGGAGGAAATCCCTTGTAATGAAAGAAGTCAAAAGAGATTGGTCAGACTTGTTCAAGCTGACCAAAGGGCACAAATGCCAAATAACCAGCCTTTACAACAGCGATGTGCGGAAGTGCTTCCCTGAACTCACAATGTGTCCAACCCTGTGGAGGACGGACTACATCCCTGTGGAGGACGGACTACATCCCTGTGGAGGACGGACTACATCCCTGTGGAGGACGGACTACATCCCTGTGGAGGACGGACTACATCCCTGTGGAGGACGGACTACATCCCTGTGGAGGACGGACTACATCCCTGTGGAGGACGGACTACATCCCTGTGGAGGACGGACTACATCCGTAGAAAACCACACTGGGTTTCCCCCCTGTCAGCTAAGAACACGGTGATGAGGCTACAGTGGACATGGGATCACTGAAACTGAAGATTGGAAATATGTTGCATGGTCTGACTGATCTCAATTTCTGCAAGGGAAATGCAGATGCTTAGGGTTAGGGTTGGCATAAACCGCAGGGATCTGTCCTGCCCTGTTTCAGCGAGGTAGGGTGGTGTAGGTGTATTGGTGTGGGGGATGTTTTCTTGGCACACATTCCTCCTCGTAATACCAATTGAGCGTCAATTCCATGCCACAGCTCATCAAAGGATCATTGCTGACCATTTGCATCAGTGTCTGGCTGCAGACTGCCCCGTTGTGAAATGACTTCTTTCATGAGGAGAGTGTCACAAAGCACACATCTCAAGATGGCTCCGCGAACATAAGTGTCTTCAGTTCATTCCAATGGCCTGCCTCGTACCCGGAGCGTCATCCAATAGAGCACCTTTGGGATGCAGTGAGACGGGAGGTTTGCGGCATGAATGCGTGGCTGAGGAATCCTCAGTGACTGCTTGATGCTTCCAGCACGTTGTTGAATTCCAGCGGTGAAGAATCCAAGCGGTTCTGGAGTCACAAGGACCTCCTACACGGACCTCCTACGTAATTCTAGATGCACCTGCAGTGGCTGACTGATCAATTTATAATTGATTAGTCTATTATGGTGCCTTATAATGACAAAGCTAAAAAATACATGATCCTTGAGATGCCTTTTTATGGTCCTGGAGATGCCTCTAGAACTTTATTCAAGTCCACCTTTGGCGCATTCAACAGATTGGAAATATCCCTTTTAATAAATGATTTGACGGTCCCCAGATATCAGCTCTCTCTGTCTTTCTCCCTGGGTGTAAATTCAATTGAAATAGCTTTATTGACATGGAATGTGTTAGTACGTACATTACAAATATATATTAAATTTCCAATTAAATGGAAAACAAACAACAAAAACCTGAACAGTGAACAAAAGTTTACAGCGTACATCTCTGTATATTTTTGTCTTTGTGTCTGTGTCTCGGTCTCTCTCTCGTTTTGTTTCTTTATCTCTGTTTCGCTCTCTTGTTTTGTTTCTATATCAAATTTTCTCTCTCAGTCCCTGTCTCTGTCCATATGTCTGTGTCTCAGTCATTTCCTTACGTGACTGTGTTCCATTTTCGTCTGGTCTTTAGGCTGCGTTTCTTAATCTGGTTGTCACTAATGACACAAAGCCTTTGATTCTAAATCAACACAGAGATAGGGGGCGAATGAACCTGCCAGCCTCAATCTCTCCTCCATCCTCATCCTCCATTACCTCCTACTCCTTTACCGCTCCTTGCTCCTTCCCCCTGTCCTCCTCCTCCCCCAGTCCTCCTCCTCCATCACCTCTTTCTCCTCCACCACTCCTGGCTCCCTCCCTTTGTCCTATTCCTCTCCATCCCTTTTCATTCTTTTTTCTCCTCAGCCTCTTCTATTCCGCTGCCTCTCCAGCTGTGAGAGAGAAGGGATAAAGACAGCTGTTCCGCAGGTTATGCGGTGTGAGGCCAGCTGGATAGTTGGCTACACGTGAGGTTTCCTTAGGCACAGCTGCACTGGAACAATCAGCCACCTACCTGTGGTCACGTGACCAAGCTGAGGTTAAGATGTAGGGTTTATCCGGTTTCATTGCGTTTTGAACTCGACTGATCGTTGTCACAGAATTGTTTGCGTTTATTACAAATGTGTTTACTCTGGTCTCGACACCTGCTCTCTAGCCGACCGCACGTACAGTGTGAGTTACATTATGAGATTATTATGGATTAAAGACAGATTATTATTATTATACTTTTTTTTTTCAAATATGAGCTAAGCCTCTGTCATCATGTCACTAGAATAAGACCCTGGTTTGTGGGCCTCATGGCCTTTCAACATAGCTTGTTATCCTCAGCCCATCGGCTTGGTTTCCCCAGTTGCACCGGTAAAAGCATAGAACACACTCACAGCATGACCCCGGTTACCCTGTCGAGATTTGTGAACACGAAGGTCTAAACATGTCAAACATACTCTGTGGTCGTTGTAAACGTCTACCTGTGCCAAAATATCTCTTAAATCATCCACATTCAATAATCGAATGGAGAACCAGGTGAGAGACTTTGATTCTCGCTGTGAGCTACCAGGACAGTTGAAAGGCAGTGTTAGCGGCCTTAAGCTAAAACACTGGCTAGCTCTTAGCTCTCCAATCCATTCAACCACAGGTCAGTGTTCTGTCAGCGACAGGATGTTGTGTTTTAGGAAACCCTTCATGGGTCCTCACGGTTCTCCACAAGTACCCATCGCTAATTCGCTTTTCGCTGGTCTATAACAAGGGTTACACGTAATGGATTCAAGACCGCTGTCCTTAAACCAGTCATTAGGTGGGCCTCCTTAAATTAATGGACTTGAGCCATTTTTGACCAAGCCGCCAAGTCAACTCTGGGCATCCAGGCCTGTTCTACAACATTTTCTAAAGTCAATCTTTTAGTCAGGGCTTTGTTTTGTCCTGGGTCGCCAGGTAGGGGATGTTAATGATGAGGTAGAACAGAACCAGCGGGGTCTGGACCTTGTAGGGTAAGAGTTGGATGGCTGAAAATCACCCGTTTTTCGGTCTGTTCAATTTGTCTCTCTTATTTGCCCGATTCCATCTCTCAATTTCCTCTCCTTCTATCTGCTCCTTCAGGCCAGAAACTCCTATTCCAACGAGGTGGTGGCCATCAAGAAGATGTCCTACAATGGCAAGCAGACCACCGAGGTGAGAAGATGCCCGCTGCCTTCCACCCCCCCCGACGCTAAGGGTCTATTTTAACCAAAGTTTGCTTGAGCCTCAGCACCATTCTGTAGTATAAACATACTTCTTCGAAGGAGCTCCACCCCCCCAATATTTATATCCTAGCCTGACTACATTTTCTGCCAGTATATTGAACGCCAGAAATAACACTACGTCACCTAGTGAAAGTCCTGCTGGAGAAGAAGTGGCTAAGCAGCATTGCAACTGAGAGAATTAGGAAGTTAACTTTGTCTCCCGTTGCTTGCAAACGCATCGCAAATGCAAGCGCGCTGCTCACATCTGCTGGGAGCATGAAATCATTTTAGGACAAAGTATGACGATAATGTATGCTAGTTGACAATGAGGTATGCTCGTTGACGATAAGGTATGCTCAATGACGATAAGGTATGCTTGTTGACGATAAGGTATGCTCAATGACGATAATGTATGCTAGTTGACGGCCTATATGGCCTATAAACCATAGGCCATGACATTGAGCTTAGCAGACCGGAGACAGTTTCTATCCTATACCACCTTAAGTTGTCCAAAAGGAAAATAGCCTGTGTGAAATATCTTTATATTAATCTACCATCTTGGTTCGGGTTTAGATTAGGATTTTGGGTCAATGGTTCCCACGCCAATGCCCTGCCCAATGAGTCAGGGCCTTCAGCTAGTGATCCCCCAAACACTACCCCCCTACCATCACCCCCCACCCCCTGGACTGACTAACACCTACATATAAAAATGCACCACCTCCTTCACAGGGCTATTTCTCCATCAGTATATTGGCACTTTTTAAATTGATATTTATTGCTGCTATTCTTCTATTTTTGGCATTCATATTTATTTACATTGCCCCTTGGTGAATAATAAAGTGTTATTCTCTTTTATTCTCTTCATGCTCTGAATAGGCCTTTTTGCAGATGTTGTTGACACTCTCCCTTTCTCTCACCCTTGTCTCTGTTTCTCCCTTTCCCTTTCCCTCTCCCCCTTCCCTCTCCCTTTCTCTCTGTCTCTCCTCAGAAATGGCAGGATATCATTAAGGAGGTCAAGTTTTTGGAACAGCTGCGTCACCCAAATACCATTGAGTATAAAGGCTGCTACTTGAAAGACAACACTGCTTGGGTCAGTGGTCTGGGACCGGCTGTCAGCGAGACCTGCTGTACTGTCTGTTGTCGTTGCTCACCACCGTCTCCTCTATCTCTCTCATTCTCTCCCATCTCTATCTCTCTCCCATCTCTATCTCTCTCACTCTCTCCCATCTCTAGCTCTCACTCTCTCCCATCTCTAGCTCTCTCACTCTCTCCCATCTCTAGCTCTCTCACTCTCTCCCATCTCTAGCTCTCTCACTCTCTCCCATCTCTAGCTCTCTCACTCACTCTCAATCTCTCCCACTCTCTCACATCTCTATCTCTCTCACTCTCTCCCATCTCTAGCTCTCTCACTCTCCCATCTCTAGCTCTCTCACTCTCTCCCATCTCTAGCTCTCTCACTCTCTCCCATCTCTAGCTCTCTCACTCTCTCCCATCTTTAATGCTCCATCTCAGTCTCTGTCTCTTAAGCTCTATTTATCAATGTGGTTGATTTGTCGTGATTGAGTGTAGTTGTCAAAACAAACCACTTCCGGTTTACATGCTGTTGGTTGACAGTGCTTGACAATACTTTTTCACTTCTGTTTGGATTTCACAACAGCTGAACTGAGCGACAACATTTTCTCAGGCCTTCCTTGTTTTATTAAGTTGTCATGTAATGGTTCATTTGGCTTATGTTTTTTGCTGACTCTCAATCCTGGGTTTTGTCTGACCTACGACCTGTCATGTGTTCTGACCTATGACCTGTCGCTGTTTCTTTCAGCTGGTGATGGAGTATTGCCTAGGCTCTGCATCAGATTTATTAGAAGGTAAGTCATAAACGCACACAGACAGACACAGTAGAAACAATTCATTAAGGTCTGACAACAAAATCCAAACAACTCAATGGAAATATCTTGAATCTTTATTTGGATTTTAATTTCCCCCGTTCAAATACATTTTTGTAGAGACCTTTCTAAATCTGCTTCATGTCACATTTCAGCGTAGATGTCCATGCATTCCTAACATTCCTTGGCCTGAGTAGTATGTTTAGTGCTCCTGTGTGTCCTGTACCGGCTGTCATGGAAACTGTATGAAACAGACAGATTTTCTTTCTTACCGTTTGTGTGAGGTTGAAGCGCTTCAGAATTTCCTACCAGTGTAGTTCAACATCACCCTTTGACTCCCAAGGATCTGTTTGTGTAGGCCAGCCAATGCCGACTTCTGCACAAACAGAACAGGAAGCCATCTATCACACCCAGAGCAGGATTCTGTGTGCCCGGGACTCTGTTTTCTAACCTTGTGTGTTTTTATATTTTAACCCTCCTAGACCGTCCACATTATCCAGATGCTTCTGGGTTTTTGGCCGTCTTTTTGTCCTGTCGGAAAAGACACAGCCACAAAACAGACATAGTTTTTCCCCTTCACCTTGTAACGCTGATTGCTTCTCTCCCCTTTCTCTCCCTTTCTCTCCCTTTCTCTTTCTCTCTCTTCCTCGTTCCCCCTCTGCCAGTTCATAAGAAACCACTTCAAGAGGTTGAAATCGCTGCCATAACCCACGGTGCCTTACTAGGACTGGCTTACCTACATTCCCATAATATGATTCACAGGTGAGCCCTCTGCCCAAGCGTCTTCTGGCGCGATACGTTGCGCCGTTCGTCTCACGGGTTTGGTGTAGATGAAGCGTGGCGGAGAGATAAGGGCTCCCACAGGTCATCTCGCCAGTTCGTCTGCGACGTACCAATCCACGGTTCAGTGAGCAATGCGACATGTCCCTTCAGTGAACGTCACTGGCGGAAAATGTGAAGCCCGTGAAACCAAGTTTGACCCCTTCCCACTGAGACTGTTGGACATTTGAGCCAATCTTCGCCCAAAATGATCTGACACGCGTTTGTTTAGCAATAGCTAATCGGATCACTGCCACACTAATTCACCATGTTCTTGTCATTTCAAAATGCTGCAACCAATATTTGTATTAAACCCACAACTATAAAGTAACATTGTCATATGTACATCTCATCAGATGCTAGATCCGTAGATATGAAGCATTGTTCTACATCTATTGCTAAAGCTTTGGCCAGGGGGAATACATGAACATGACACCAGTGTACCCAACACAAATCACTCTTTTTCTTACTCTATGTTGTCACTTTCACTCCTTTCTCCAGAGATGTGAAAGCTGGAAACATCCTGCTAACTGAGCCAGGCCAGGTCAAACTGGCAGACTTTGGCTCTGCCTCTACAGCTTCTCCTGCCAACTCCTTTGTAGGAACACCTTACTGGTGAGTACCAACCGTTACCTTAACACTACTGGTCAATGTCTCCCATTGACCATTATATTACCTCAACACTACTGGTCAATGTCTACCATGAACCACTATACACAACACGATACCTTAACATAGTGGTATTGCATTTGTTAGGCCATTTGTTTGTTCCAGCTGTCACATCTGATTAAACGACTCTCGGGCATTGACAGAAAGTTGACTTACATGTCCAGCTGGAACACAGAAATGCGTTTTTGTGCCATGATGTGCAACTAGAACGTCCCAAAAGACACTGGTCATGTTTCTAGAATCTCTGCTTTGGCCTGTTGGTTAATCACAGGAATAAAACAAACACTCAGAGAACTGAGAACCATCAGAAGACCACAGCCTGTTGGGGTTTTTGCTGCTCTACACGTCCCTAGTCTCCTTACTTTGGCAGCACGTGACTCTGACCGGAGCCTCGGCTATCACTGCATACCACAGAGTCTTTACAGGTCACGCGTTACCCTACATGTAACTGTGTGTGTTTTCCAGGATGGCCCCGGAAGTGATCCTGGCCATGGACGAGGGTCAGTATGAAGGGAAGGTGGACATCTGGTCCTTAGGAATCACCTGTATTGAACTGGGTGAGTGAACCGGCCACTGTTTATCTGTGCCTCTTGCTTCTGTAGCCACTTTCTTAGGTCCGTTGAACATTTCAGTCATTTATCTGTTCAGTTTATTGTTACTACTGTCATTATAACTGAAAAACCCTGGTCTCTGAGGACTTACAAACCATTAAGTAGGAAAAACAAGTTTTTCGACCTCTGTGAACAAGACAAGTGCTGTAGATCTGTAGCGATCCCACTCCGCTTCCAGCAGAACACTGTTTCGCACAGAAGTAACCATTTCTAGGGAAACTCCATTTCTCAGAGTGTCCTGGGAAACCACAGACGTAGGATTTGGAGAACAGACACCCAATGCGTATTTGTCAAATGAAAATCCCTAGATGAGAAAAGGGCACACTTCTAACAAGGATAGAATAAAAATCTGGGCACAGACGTCTGCTGCATGACACATCTACATGACACATCTACATGACACTCCGTCTTATCAGGTGACCGTTGATTCACAGCGTGGCTCGGTCATGTGTTCCTTGTGTGATTACCTCGGGCCCTTATCAATTTCAGACACTACACATAAACAAAGAGCGAGGGAGGAAGAGCGAGCGAGCGAGAGGGAGGGACGGGAGAACAGGGTCCAGGTCTTGAGTCATTCCTTCTGTAAACCAGCCATGATAACCCCCCACTTCTCTCCCCCTCCCTCCCTCCCTCCATAGCGGAGCGCAAGCCTCCCCTGTTCAACATGAACGCTATGAGTGCCTTATATCACATCGCCCAGAACGACTCTCCCACGCTGCAGTCCAATGAGTGGTAAGCCGACCGGAGTCCTTCCGACCACACACCCTCTCACTGCCCTGGAATGTCCCGTCAGAGTCTGTTATGTAATCACCTGAGGGGACCAGTCCAGACCGTGCCCACTTGAAGAGCCCCAGGCTCGGCTCGCATACCCTGGCTTCTACTATACCCAACCACACTCCGGGGTGGACTGAGAAAGGCGGACAACCTAGTCGTTAGAGCATTTGACCAGTAACCGAAGGGTTGCTAGATCAAATATCTGTTGGCAATGTGAAAATGTGTCATTTTGTCCCTGAACCTTATCCACAACTGTTGTTGGTATTTCAAGTCACCCTGAAAATGAGGTGATGTGTGACTGAACATTACAAGGAGGAAGGTCCGATACAATCTTTATTGTATCCCGAGGAGGGCGGTGGAAATGGCCACACGGTTATGGGTTTAACGGTTGTTAATGGAATAGGGGTGCTTTGCCTTGAGACTGTGTTCCTTCTGGCGCATAGAGATTTCTGTATAGAGCTTCCAAAGATTCATATCTCAACATTGTCAGGAGTCTAAAATGAGTTGCAGCAATGAAGTAGTTCATCACTCCCTCCACCATGTCCACTTTTATTGATGTGTCGAAATACTATGCCCATTGAGCATTCATTTACCTTGTCAAAATACTACACTACTGAACATTTCATTTACCTTGTCAAAATATCACACTACTGAACATTTCATCTACCTAAATAATATGCCCAGTTAACTTTAATTTACCATGTCAAAATACTTTTACTTTTATTTAGTGTCACAATACTAAAACTGTTTATTTTTATTAACCATATCACAGTGCCAGGCCTAATTTACTGGATAATGAAATGGTCTTTTGGGCAAAACGTTGTTTAAACCCAAATCATGTCTGTTAAATTTACTTACTTGATTTTAAGAATACCTAATGTTTTGTGGCGTCATGCGCTTTACCCTTTGTGAGGTGAATTTCCTCGAGGTGTAACTGTTTAATTTTTCCAGAGCACATGTTACCTACGGAACAGTAGAAGCCATTGTTCTCCGGTGTAAGAGACTTGGTGCAGCGAGTTACGAAATCCAAAGCACAAGCAGTAGACTATCCAAGAAATTAGTGTTTGACTTTCAGTAAGCAAAGATGATGCATATTTAGTAGAAATTAGCATTAAAAGCATGCCTTGTGCCGGTGAGGCAAGGTTGTGGCTCTCCCATAGAGACGTATTAGCATGGGGTTCTGTTTACCTCTATGAAGGCCTATCATCCGTTGGAGGTGGCCAGACAGCCCTCAGGCCAAAATATGAAGCTGTTGGAAACACGGCAATACAGAGTAACATTTGGAAAGAAGATCTGGCAACACTCGTATTTTAAGCGTCCAGAATATATAAATTGTTTTGAGGAACTTCAAAATTTCTTAGCCATTTACTAAGACTGCTATAAATCCTGCCCCCCCCCCCATTTGTTTTTACATTTATAAAGCTGTTTTTTGAAGAATATAGTAATAATTGCAAAGTGCACAAACCGATATAGTTGTGTTGTTGTCTTACCAAGCTGTCAATGTGAAACGCTTTGGATAAGATAATGTGCTAAATGAATAGAATGTATTATTTCTTCCCCAAAATCTACTGTTTTCCCCACCATCATGTCACCTATTCACCCCACCATCTTCCTACTAGGTCAGACCCTTTTCGGAGCTTTGTGGATTACTGCCTACTCAAAATTCCTCAGGACAGACCCTCGTCGGGGGAACTGCTGCGAGTGAGTGCACTTCCTGTTATCTCTGACACCGGCGAGGACCTCACTTCCTGTATCGGTCTCTTAAACGCCATCTGGATGTGGACGTATCCAAAATGTCACCCTGTTTCTTGCTAAGTGCACTCCTTTAGACCAGCCTGCCCTCCTCCCAGGGTCAGAATGGAGAGCACTTTGTAGGGAATAGATCGTCATTTCAGAAGCAGTTGATGACTCAACTAGGACTCTTATTCCACTGGGTTATTTTTTTTTTCTTCACACAAACACACACACGCTAATTCCACAGGGTTTTGTTTCATGTTTTTGAACCTTTTTTCCCCCCTGCCCTGTGGTATGCCTCGTGTTCACAGTTGATACGGCATCCACCCGCGTGTGTGTGTGTGTGTGGACTCCCCTTCACATAGTACAAACTGCTGTAGTGGGACTGACTTGCCCTCTCAGACAGGTGGGTTATTGTATCGAAACACTGTTAGCTGATTACTCAGCCAGCTAGCCTTTGTAATTTGTACATCCTGATCTGCCCGTCCTGTGTGAGTGTGTGTGTGTTTGTGTTAATCTGTGTGTTGTGTCCAGTCTGTGTCTGGGTACGTAATGAAAAGTGTCTTTTTGTTTGTTTGGCCGACAGGTAATCCTATTGGCCTGCTAAGGGTTTAATGTTCTTGGTCAGATGTCAGGTTCTCATCCTAACCCTAACTCCATACGCTCCCAGCCAAAGGGGCCTTGTCGTCCTTCCCTTGTGGGCGTCGCATATCTAGATTGAATAACTCATAGGCGCCATCTACTGACCAGGGGACGGTGGGGCTGGAAGGGGACGAGACGGTGGGGCTGGAAGGGGACGAGACGGGGGGGG
>JACXGK010010462.1:0-17892 GCA_016801125.1 Novumbra hubbsi | reverse complement strand
GAAGCTAAGCAGGGTCCGGCTTGGTTAGTACTTGGACGGGAGACCTCCTGGGAATACCAAGTGCTGTAAGCTTTTTTTTATATTGCCTAGGGTTAGGGCCACATCTCCCTGGGGACCCCAGATCTTAGAAGCTAAGCAGGGTCGGGCTTGGTTAGTACTTGGACGGGAATACCAAGTGCTGTAAGCTTTTTTTTTTTACATATGAAGATCGGATCTTTCACAAAAAATATAAAAGGGTCAATCGCAATGCCGCACCTCCCTGGGAACCCCAGATCTTAGATGCTAAGCAGGGTCGGGCTTGGTTAGTACTTGGACGGGTGACCTCCTGGAAATACCAGGTGCTGTAAACAATTTTTTTTTTAATATGAAGATCGGATCTTTCACAAAAAATATAAAAGGGTCAATCGCAATACCGAAGTTCAGCTTACGGCCACACCTCCCTGGGAACGCCCGATCTCGTCAGATCTCGGAAGCTAAGCAGGTTAGTACTTGGACAGGAAACCTCCTGGGAATACCAGGTGCTGAAAGCTTTTTTTTTTTATATACAAATTGAATAAGAACGAAAAGTTTTGCACATTCTATAAAAGGGTCATTTGAAATAAGGAAGTTCAGCTTATGGCCACACCTCCCTGGGAACGCCTTCAGGAAGTGGATTCAGGAAGTGGTTTCTGTAGGGTGTCGGTGGTGTGTTTGGCAGGTGTTTGTTTCTCTGTTCTTTCTTTTTTCTTTTGTAGTTTTGAAATCGGTGGTTTGGAGTTTTTGGTTTCTTTTTTTGGGGGAGTCCTTTTTTTCATCTCTTTTTTCGTTTTGCTTTGGTTTTGATGGCGGGTCTCGGCCTGCCGGGAGTGTTGAATGTTGGACTGGCTATGGGAAAGGAGAGGAATGCGGAAGGACGGAGGGAGGAGGAGGAGCAACATGAGAGATCGGATTTGCATTTTGAAAAGACCTTGACTGTTGCTGTGGAGATTGTGGGAGAGTACCGGATTACGATGATGGAGTTGTTGAGAGGGATTAAGGAAGTTTGTGGGTTGGTGTGTGGCTGCCGCTTCAAGGACCCTAGGAAGTATAAGGTCAACATGTCAAGTGTGAGGGGGAAGGAGAAATTAATGGATGGGTTCAAGATTAAGGGCTGTAACATCATGGCCAAAGATCTCTCTATGGATGAGATGGTTGTCTTCTGCCTCAACCTGCCGGTCTACATTCCTGACGGTGCTATAGTGGAGCGGCTTCATAGATGGGGAGTGAAGGCGGTGTCACCAGTTAAGAGGCGTTTCTGGCCAGGTACAAGTATTGCAGATGGCACACGCTTTTTGAAAGTGAAATTCAATGACTGTGTCAGGTCGTTGCCGTACTCTGCTCGGTTTGACACACTGGAAGGAGTGGAGTATTTCAGGGTCCTACATGACCGTCAGGTCAAGGTGTGCAGGATGTGTATACAGCCTGGGCATGTGTTGCGTGACTGTCCTGACTTCACTTGTCACAAGTGTGGTGGACAAGGGCACTACGCAAGGGAATGTCTAGGAGGCTGTGCCGGATGTGGGAGGTCGACCAAGCTTTGTACCTGTTCCCCAGAGGGTGGAGCCACTGGAAAGGCTTGTCACGATGGAGAAGGAGCGGAAGGGGTGGAAGAGAGCGACGTGGAGAATGAGGTGGAGGGGAACAGTGGTGCAGAGATGTCGAACGTGGATGGCGAGGAGGATGAAGTGAATGGGCGTCTGGAGATGAAGGAGCCTAGGTCCATGGTGGATAAGAGTAAGGAGGGTGAGGACATTGGTGCTAGTATGGATCAGGTCTTGTTGGATTATGAGGTGTCTGACGATGTGGATATGGGCGCACCGGGGAGGGGACGGGAGATGCGTCCTGAGGTGTCTACAGATACTGGGGGTCTTCTATTTGTAAGGACACCTGCGGGGGGAGGTGATACTAAAAGGAAGGATTGTCGGGAGGGGCCTCCTGGCAAGGGGCCATTGGGAGGTGACTGGGGGGGTGGAATAGGAAAGCAGCTGGGAGACAGTCGGGCATTCCTGGATCGGAAGAAAAAAAGAACAAATTGCACTGATTGGTGATGGGCTGGTTAGTCAATTCTCACCTTTTTTCTTTTCAACATGGTGTGTATCGTTTCGATGAACACGACAGAAGTCCGGAGTATGGTGAAGATGGACCTTGTGGCTGGGGTGCTCCTGGCGGACATGTTGTGCCTGCCGGAAACTCGTTGGACTGAGGGTGGTGTGGTCTCTGTTCTGCTGGGATGGCAAGGACAGATAAGCCTTCGGCCACACCTCCCTGGGAGCGCCGTTCTTGTCAGATTTTGGAAGCTGAGCTGCTCTACTGGTGACATGTACATGGCTAAGGAAAGGAACTAAAGTCCGGCGGCGGATCCATGTGAGGAAGAAGGCATTGTCGAGTCTTGATGATGGTCTCGATGTACACAGTACTCCTCATGATGGTAAGAGTTGTTTCTGTCAACATCAATGGGTTGCGAAATATGGACCGTTTGAACAGTCAGTCTTCCTATTTCAGGCTGATATATTATGCATTCAGGAGACGCACTGGACTGACGAAGTGATGGACGGGATTAGACAGAGGTGGTCTGATTTGCTTTATTTTAATAATGGGGGGGCGAGGTCGTGTGGGCTCGCTACTTTGATTAAGCGGGGATGTGTGCAGAATGTTCGACAGGTGTATGCGCATGAGGAGGGTAGGCTATTGATTGTCGCTTTTGAGTTTTTGGGTATGGAATACACCTTGTTGAATATTTATGCACCAAATAATGAGACTGACCGGGCAGGCTTTTTTTAGGTCACTTGAGCAGCATTGTAGGGGTGCTTGTTTGTTGTTTGGGGAATTTAATGTACAGCTGTCTAAACTTGACACCGCACGGAGTACGATGCTCCGCTCTGATGCATCCCGGAACGTCTTGAAGGGGATGCTGAAGGGATGTTGTTTAAGTGACATTTGGAGGGATCAGCATTCGTATGCAAGGGTTTTCTCAAGAAGGCAGGTTGTTTTGAACAGTCTGAAGCAGAGCCGTATTGATTATTGCTTGGCGGCTGTGGATGTGGTGGCTCATGTCCATGAACTTAAGTATACTTCTAATTTTTTGAGCGATCATGCCTCTCTTGGGTTCTTACTGGGTCCTGGTGTGCGTACCAGAGGGGGCGGAGTGTGGTGTTTGAATGCTGAGCTGCTACAAGAGGAGCAATATATCTATGATTTCTGACTGTATTAAAGGGGAGCTGTTGAGTGGTTTTAAAACTCTTAAAATTGGTTCATGGTGGGAGGGTTTAAAGCAGAAGGTGAAACGGCTGAGTTTGACATATGCTAAGCGGAGACAACTTCTTTTAAGGAGGGAGCGGATAGGACTGTATAGACGGCTGAACATGGAGCAGGTGCGCGTTGATACCATGGTGGATTATGATATAGCGGGTTTTCTTGAAGCTCAGGCTGCGGTTCATGAATTTGAAATGAGAGAATGTATGGGAGCTATAGTGCGGAGCAGGGTCCAGTATGCCCTGGAAGGGGAACGACGTACTGTTTTTTTTCTGGGGGTGGAAAAGCAGCGACAGGGCAGGACATATTTGTTGGCTGTGGAAGATGGGAAAGGGGATCGGGTAACTGATTTGGTGGGGGTTTTAGACACAGTGGAGGGGTTTTATCGTGACTTGTATACTGGGGGGGTAGTGATCCGGGATGTAGTGCGAAGGTTTTAAGCTTCATTGACTGTAAATTATCAGATGATCAACGACAAATGTGTGATGCTGATCTGACGTTGGGCGAGATACGGGAGGCAGTCTTGGCTTGCAATAAAAATAAGAGTCCAGGATCGGATGGGTTGACAGGTGAATTTTATCAAACGTTTGTGGACATCTTAGCACCTGTATTTCTGGAGGTTTTTAGGGATATGGAACGGACGCAGGTAGTTCCGCAATCATTGGCCACGGGATTGTTAACTGTTTTATATAAAAATAAGGGGAATAGGGAGTGTTTGGAAAATGATCGGCCATTGAGTCTACTCAACACGGATTATAAGATTTTAGCAAAGGTTTTATCTGGCCGTATTAATAAGGTGATGGGGAGCCTTGTTTCTGAAACGCAGGCATATGGCGTCCCTGGGCGGGACATTGCGGACATTACGTGTACGATTAGAGATGTTGTCCGTCATATGGAAGGTGAGAAAGGCATAGTGCTTAGTTTGGATTTACATAAAGCTTTTGACAGGGTTGAACATTCCTTTTTGTTACAGACACTTGGTAAATTTGGGTTTGGGCGCCGTATGGTTGAGTGGGTTGCCCTGCTTTATGGATCTGCTGTCAGCCGAGTTAAATGTAATGGCCTACTCACTGATGCCTTTCCGTTGGGAAGATTTGTGAGGCAAGGGTGCTCATTGTCGGCTGCTTTATTTTGCCTGTCGATTGAGCCATTGGCAGCACTGTTGAAGGCTGACACTAACATTCAAGGCATTCCTCTACCTGGAGGGGGCATCAGTGTGTTGCAGCAATATGCAGATGACATTACTTGTACTGTGAAGGATGAGGAGAGTGTGGGGAGGATAATGTAATGTCTTGAACTATATGATAAGGCGTCTGGTGCTAAAGTAAATGTGGACAAGACTGAGGTGTTGTATGTGGGGGGGGGTGGAAACTGAGGGTAGATACAGATTTAAGAGGGCTGATGGTTATATTACTGTGCTTGGGGTGACTGTAGGGGTAGATGAAAGAGAAGCTGCAACCAGGACATGGACAGGTGTTATAAATAAGTTCAAGCAGACACTGTCCTTTTGGAGGTTACGAACACTTACATTGAAAGGGAGGGTAGTGGTGGTTAACTCGTTACTGGTGTCAAAATGTTTGTATGTTATGGGTGTAATTGCACTGCTGGACTGGGTTTTGAGTGAACTTCATGCATTGATTTCTGAGTTTGTGTGGAGGGGAAAGGGGGCGAGATTATCAAGGGCTGTTTTGGCAGCTGTTTTTCAGGACGGGGGTCTTAAATTCGTTGACCTGGATGCTAAAAGGAAGGCTGTTCGAGTTAAGGTGGTGCAGAAGTATTTATACAGGGAGGGGGGTGTGGATGGAGGGAGTTCTTTGAACATTACTTGTGTGAAGGAGGAGGGTGTCAGGAGAGTGGTCTTTTCATGGTGTGGAGAAAGCCGATGTACGATCGGGTGCCTGGTTTTTATGCTGAAGTGTTTCGAGCCTGGGGGGAATTTCTTTTTTATTTCTTATGAGTGTAACCATAAAGATCTGGTCATGCATCAGCCTGTGTTTTTAAACCTGCATGTTTTATATGAGGGCCGAGTGCAGAGAGCCCTCTGTTTATGAGAGCTGGTCTACGGTTGGTTAAGGATTTTTCATATGAGGTGATTCCAGGGTTTTTAAGAGACCAAGCAATTGTGGATACTGTGGGTGATTTCACTGACTGGTTTTGGAGAGGTACTGTTGTTCATATGTTTGAAAAGGTGAAGGCCAGTATACCTAGGGAATGGGTTGCCATGGTCAATGCGGATGGACTGGGTGAAAATCTTTTTGTTTCCAAATTTGTATGTGGGGACTGGAGATGAGTCTGTTCCATTCTCAGGGTTTCGCATGACACATTTGTATAGGTTATTGAGGGTGACTGCTAGACCTGCAGCTGAAGGGTTGTGGAAAAGTTTGTTTCCGGACAAGGATGTCAGGGATATCTGGAAAAACTTCCATGTACCTGGCAATAAAATGGAGTGCGAGGGTACTGATTTTCAGCTTCGGCACAATAGGGTTTTTACAAAAGTTGTTTTGCACCAGATTAATCGCGATGTTTCAAGAGAATGTGATGTTTGTGGCCTATTGCCAGAAGATTTGTTACATTTGTTTTTTAAGTGTCCTGAATTGCAGGGGTTTTATGACAGAGTAAAGAAAATGGTTTGGGAAAACTAGAATTCTGCATTTCTGGGGAAGATTGTGTGGAATGATGTGGTGCTGTTCGGGGTGCGGGGGAATATCAAGTGTGGTTAATGTAGACCTGTTGTATATTGTGATGAGTTTTGTTAGGCATGCTGTTTACTGTCGGCGGAATTATGCTTTCTTCGAGAAGAAGGAGATGGAAGTGTGGGGTATTTTTGTTTCGATCTTCGAGGCTCATGTGGGCCTGTTGGGACGTAGCGGAGTGTATGATTTTGAAGGTCTTCTGTGTAAAGGGAGCAGGTTGCTCTCGATTGGGGAGGGTGGGAAAATATGCTATAACCTTTGATGTGTTGGGAAGGTTTTTAGTTTTTTCTGTTCTTACAGTTGACTGTTTTTTGTGTTTTGCTTTTCTGGATTGTTTGGTGATGGAAATCTTCTTGGTTGTATGTTGTGATTTTCTATGTCATGTTGTCCTTTTTTTGTAATATTCTATGTCATGTTGTCCTTTTCTGTTGTACATCTTATCTGTTAAGAATTTTATTAAAAAAAAGAATTAAAAAAAAAAGGAATGCCCGATCTCGTCAGCTCTCGAAAGCTAAGCAGGGTCGTACTTGGAAAGGAGACCTCCTTGGAATACCACGTGCTGTAAGCTTTTTTTTATAAATGTTTTTTTTTTTTTTTTTTATAAAAAAAGGCACGCCCGATCTCGTCAGATCTCGGAAGCTATGCAGAGTCGGGCTTGGTTAGTACTTGGATGGGAGACCTCCTGGGAATACCCGGTGCAGTAAGCTATTTTATATATACAAATTTAATAAGAACGAATGGATTCGCATATTCTATAAAAGGGTCAATTGACAATCTTAGCTTCATCTTACGGCCACCCCTCCCTGGGAACGTCTGATCTCGGAAGCTAAGCAGGGTAGTGCTTGGTTAGTACTTGGACGGTGTGGAATATTTTAGTTATGTGTGGTGTGCTGTTAGAAACAAACAGGGCCAGTGAAGCTGAATTTAGAGAGAGCAAGCCAGGCTGGGGTGATAAAATGTTAATTAGTACATTCCAGAGTAGGGCCATAAGGCAAGAGATCAAGGGGAATAGGGGGACCTGGTTTATTGTCTGTTGGCTTATCACACTGACCCTGATGCGGACAGCGAACACAGGAGGGGAAGTGTAAACACAATTTAGGTGATATCTCCGGGCAGACCTCCTGGCGCCAGCCCCCCCATTCAACTGTTCTCTTCGTCTGCCTCCGATGTCACCAGATGGCCCCACGATCAGAGATGGGGGCTGCAAGAAAGGGACACGCCCACCCAGGAAGCCCACTCAACAGATTCTATCCAATGACTGAGGGGTGGGAGGGGCTGTATATGAACTGTGTCCTGGTGAAAGTAATTCAGATCTTGTCTACTGTACGGTGGAGAACGATCTCCAGATAGCTATCTGAAATAAAAGTGTTTTGTTTGAAAAGACTTGGACCGCGTGGACATTCTCTGATTCGGACTCGGGGGAAGCAGATTTTAACTTCAACACAAGCCACACTACTGTTTTTTATGCGGAAGCTAGCTATCTAATGGGACATATCGTTTTGTTTGGGAGATGGCCAGCTAAGTACCGGGATAATATAATAATTTTTTTTTAGAGATGAGCCTCTTACTGAACATAGTTATGGTGCTGTATTTGCTCTAGCTTTGTTAGAATACCATACTTTTGCTGAGCTTGTGTGTTGAGCCTGTTAATGAGCGTTGTTAGGTAATACATTTACACTTTTTCCGTCTCTCTCTTTTGTCATTTTTTGTGTGTAAATGTTCACGCGTAAAGAAAGAAGGATAGTGATTGATTTGATATGAAAATAAATTTAAAGATGACATTTTATATTTCTAATGTTTTTTTCAATAGTAGATCTCAGGTAACATTTTGAATGAAAAAGTGATCTTGGGCTTCAAAAGTCGTTTCAAAAAGTCTTCAAAAGAGTTGAAGTGGTTGGACCAGATAATGTAGGCAGAAAATCAAGAGAAAATGGATCAATGTATTAAAAACGATTTGCCTTAAAAAAAGATTTTAAGCATTGCTCTTTTCTTCCTCTCCTTACTTTTTTGGGGTCTATAATTTGTAAGAATCTTCTACTTGAGCAAGTGCAAATTCAACGTACTATATCGTTAAGAGGTTGTTTTTAGGGGAAAGGATTTGGTGTTTTTCAGTTCTACTCAACAGTAGTAGTTGAACATCTGGTGGCCCAAAGGGGGATGGGCCATTGGCCAATTAGAAACCACCTATCTTTGACCAACCCCTTCCTCCCCCTCCCTATATAAATTACTGTTTATTCAAGCTTTTTCTCACTTCTCTGAAGAAACCTTTGGGAGGTGAAATGTTGTTTTTGCTCACTTCTTTTGAATCTGACCTTTAGCACATTTACATGACAAAAAAGCACTTTACGCTGGTGGGTATATAGGCTTAAGTGATTGGTCCAGCAAAACCTTTCTTTGGTTGTGGGTGGAGGGGAATTTAGAAGAAATTTTAAATAATGGCTTTGAATTTTCTTTCTTTCAACACTGTGTACAGTGAACCCAGGCCTAGAGGGTTTGGTTAACGAAACCTTTTGTTCTGTGTGTGTGTATACTCTTGAGTGAGCACAGGAGTGGTTTTAAAACTTCTTTTAACATGGTGCAGTGATAGAGATACTGGCTAATTGTGGGGCCTTTAGTAATCACCTGCACTGAATTACATTGATTGGGCTAGTGCTTTAGACAACCCTGCAGTTTTATTTTAAACTCCAGAGTTAGTCTATGTTTTTCTAATAACAATCATTCTCAATGTGCAAAATAAAGGTTTAATAGGAAAATTAAGCAGTGGAAAAGAATTCCCATTTTCCTGTTTTCTTTTTTATTATTATAAAATGTATTTTATATATTTGTTGAATATTTGATCCCATGGCTTTAACTTTTTTAATATAGCCAAGGATCATGACCGGACAGAAAGGATCTATAATCCCAACTAACCAAGTGTGGGAAAATGCCTGGGGTATTAAGGCAATTGGGTGCCTGAGGTATGAAGGCAATTCACAGGAGAGAATAACCCCAATCCCTTGAATCTCCCACTCACTAAGCAGTATTTTAAACTGCTCCAGACATTATGCCACTCTGCAGTCATGGATCATTCGGTTGTATCAGGATCTTGTAATTCCTCTAACTGGATATCAAAGATGAAATGAGTTTTAATATTTTTCATTCAGCCCTTGCTGATCTATAGTTTGTAAACCCCTGATCCAAGTTCTCTCCACACCCTGTTGCTGTAACCCAGACCAGCTCCTATTTGTCTCTAAACCAAAGATATTCAAATTGTCAACATTGTGTAATCCAAAGTGCAAATATAAAACTGTGCTCTCATTTTAAATTTACCAATCTGATATTGATGTTGTTTGAGTCTAGCATGTAATGTATTCTTAGTTTCTCCAACAATTCTTTTGGCATAATTTGCATTTTTTCATAGACTAGACTAACTGTTGACAATTCTATTCTCTGTACTATAGGGAAACCTGTACCTGAAAATGTGTTACAAATATACTTCAACTGTACCAAATATTTATCCATATTAGTAGGTTTGTCCTTTACCTTAAGTATGAATCTTTTAAGAATTATATTTCTCCTATTTACAGAGAACCTTAAAATTAGATAACCCCTTAATAGTTTGTTGGGCCAGTTGAACGCTGGACTTCAAAGAAACACTGAATCCACCCAATATCCCAGAATATGTAGTAACAAATCGAACCACAAACATTCAGCTCACATGCGCAACACTAACCACAGTACCACCAGAGCTGTTGATTACTTGAGATGTGCTGGCATTCTACTCTGTGACTGAAGTGAATGGGACATGCAATAAAATCAGTTTCCCAAAATCAAGAAAAATACAGTCCATCTACAATATAGATGTATATAACACGGCCATTGCATAAGTTGACATTGCATTGTCCTCATGTGTGACAACTGACAAGTCCATTGGTCGACCTGGTATGCTGTAATGGTTAGTTTTAGCCAAATTAGCCACTGTATGTGTGTCTAACAGTCTCTTTCCCAATAGAAAACACTCAAGGTGTGTGTTTGTGTTATTCCTGCTCACATGTGTCAAGGAAAGGATGTGGTGAGAAAGAAAACAATGTGTAATTCAAAATTTTGCTTACCTGTGTAGTGTACAGACTTTGCTTATGTTCATGTATATCAGTTTTGTGAGGAAATAAGGTTTTGGATTACCATCAGGTACAAAATGACTATTACAAAGAGGTTCTTGCTCTTATATTGCAGGCTTGTGTCAGTGTCACATTGTTATTGCTCTGGCACAACCTATTGGCATTTGTACATCCTTGTCTGTGTCAAGCACTGGTTTTAGGATCCTATCCAATGCTTTTGCATTTAACACACCCTTTTCAAACATCATTGGTATCTCTGAGGATATGAACATTAGTTATTCTTCAGATATCTTTAATTGTAAGCTATATTGTTAACAATCAAGGAATTGCAAATCATCAATATTGTGTAAAGATTACTATGATGAAATAATTATTTAATCAGGTGGAATGAAGTAAACCTCAGAATTAGCCACAAGTAGTAACATTAATCAGGAAAATATAATTTATTTAACAAGCAAAGAACATGTGTACAATAGTTTAATTGTAAACATCGGTCTTAATTGCTGAGTAGACAGCAAGACCGTAGCGCAAAACTGTAATGAGGAGAAAAAACAGTAATTCCGTGAACAAAAAATGAGCTAAGTGGTTCAGTGTCAACAGTAGTAACAGTGATTCAAATGTCAAAAGATGCATGAGATTCTAGGCAAAACGTCAACGGAATATATAGTTTCAAAAATGAATAATATAATGGCAGTGAACAAGAATTATCAATATTAGTACACAAATGTAGTGAGAGCTTGGGTGGTTGCAAGAAACAGTGTAACATGTGTTGTCTGGCAATCAACCATTTACAAAGATGAGCAGGCAGAAGTAGAGCCCTGGAGTCATCCTCTTCAAACATTTTTAGCAGGCCTCCTGTGTTGTCTTCACACCCAGGGGGTGTGGGCGTTTCTGGGTGAACACTTTCATTAGGCTCGCCCTCGGCTTACTTGAGCTGTAATGTCAGCTATGTCATGTTGCATGATTTGGTTAACTATGTCTTCTTTGCTTTGGATAGGACCATCGTGAATAGTGGCTAGTGAGCGAATCAGGAAATCGTCCATTGAGAATACAATGGCGAGTTTCACTTTCAATTCCCCACTACAACATTTGACAGTCGTTTGTTTTTGCAATAGGCACTGCACTGGTCACACTTAGTCATTAACGTGCCCATGTTCACATTGTTAAGTGGATGGTGCTTTGGACATAAATGACTGACTGTCACAGACACTTGTAAAATGTTGCCCCTGACTCTTCTACAGTCATCTACAGCGGGTGAAGCTTCTCCTGCATCCTCCCCCTGGGTGAAAGCTGTGTCTGTGGTGGTGCAAAGCGTTACTCTGCTTTTAAAAGAATTCACAGACACATTTGTAAAAGAATACCACTTGTGCATATTTGGTGTGTCATTGCCCCAAATGGTGAACAAAACAGAGGCGGTTTTATCTGAGACAGTGTATGATGTTCTGTTCATTGTATTGTGCATCTTTGTAACATTGCTGCCTTTTTCCCTCTCCTCCACGACTTCCACCACAACAATAACCTTTAGACAAGGGAAACTGTGAAAAAATTTAGTTAAATCAATGCCATGAGAGAAAGATACAAATGTGGGTTAATTGACACTGCAATATTATTGGACAACAAATACAACATGGTTCTATGAAGTGGTGGTCCAAAGTCAAGAGTGTGGCTCAGTTTTATATGTATTATTTCATCCATGTGTTTAATGTAGACTGCAAACAAAATGCAATGTTATATGTGTTGATAACTGATGTTGCAAAAACATTGAGACACTGCATATTGTCGATGCTTAGCAAGACCACTGCCAGTTTAAATGTTATACAGTGCCCAGTTATTACAGATACACAAAGGGTATACGTACACATTCCCAAAATGATAGGCAACAAGTAAAGTTTAGCTGGGCAGGTCCCATGGCAAGACATGCTCGAAAAATGCATTTAGTTGAATTACCAGAAGGAAGACAATGTTTATAACGAGCGAGCATGTAAATCTAATCACTCTGATGCTCCCTGGGATCGGCAAGGACGTCCTTGATAGATCTGGTTTGCACATTTTTCATGATGTTGCTTGTCAAAACTGAATGCCAGGTTGCGCACACATGTAAGCCTTGTCTTGTTGGAGCAATCACTATCACGTCAAGGCGATCTAACCTCACGGGGGGGTGGTGAGGGGGGCGATCGACGTCGCTTGGTAGCCGGCGCAAGTGTAGACGGCCAAATTCAGGCAAGTTGCCCAGGTTACGCATCTGAGAGACAGCACTAGCTGACTTGTTCCCAGGGCGCGTGACCTGGCACAGCCAGAAGTGGACATAGCTGAATCCAAAAGAGTTATGTCTATAACGTCCCTGTCAGGTTCAGTATGAACGTTACCACGTGATAGTTTTCTCTCGTTTACTCCTGGTCACAGACTGGCAACTACATTGTCTTTATCATCCCCAACCAAATAGTCATGTGGAACGTCAAAACCAGGTTGTGAATAACAGAAACACTGTACAGAGACTTTAGGAGTGAAGTGGGGAGGACTTTACCAAGTTTTACTTGTCACCAGATCAGCAGTTAAGGTAGAGGGTAGATTAAGATGGATATATGTAACTCATTGCAAGGTAGTACAACATGACGAAAAGCAGAGCCTTGAGACTAAAGAACCGGTTGCAATAGGCACCGGGGGCCTATCTCGGGTGAAGATGCATAGAAGGGGATCAGAATCTGAAACTTTCATGCAACCACTGCAATTGTCATTTATCAAAATTAAGACAATGTATCAACCTTTTTCAAAGGAACACCCATACTCTCACTATGTTCTTGTTGCAGGTTATACAGATTATCCACAACAACATGAACTGTATCCTCGTCTTGTAGACTCTACAGGGATGAAGTGATGTACGGGATCAGTGTCAAAACCAACCTAAAAGACCAACGGGCAGGAAGAAGAATTCTTCAACATTGTTGTCAATTAGAACCATTGTGATCCCTTTTAGACTAAACACCAATTAAGAAATAGTCAACAGGACAATAGATTCTTACTCTATTGACAGCATATAGATCAATATGTACATGGTGATTATGTCTGTGTGTTTTCTGGTTGTACAGTGTGGTGGTACTCTAGTCCCAAACATAGACGCACATAAACATGAGGATGGTCATCATGGTATCAAAACATTTTTGGCCCTCACCCTAAAACTTGCCAGGACAATTCACCAGAGAAGTTATTTGTATGGCTAGTGCTTTGGAGGCTACGGCTAATATGACCTCTGAAGGTCTGACCTTCCAGTCATCTGAAATGGTTGCCCTTTGAACTTTTGCAATGCAAAATAGACCTGCTCTTCATTGCATGTTGGCAGCCAAGGGGGGAAATTATTGATTGGCTGGTAAGATCAAGAAGGTTTCTCGACATGGTTGTCATCTATTCTCAGCAAATGGGGGAGTTCTCTGCTAAACATGATTGTATTGCTCTTCAAGTGTGCCAGTCACTCAAAGTAAGGCGTATGCACCCATGAGGCTTTCCCGACCACAGACATGCCCATTTAAGGGGTATGGGATCTAACAGTGATGTTCATCGACATCACTGTGCCCGGTGTGACTGTGATACTTGTGGCAGCCAACAATTCATTCCCTCACAAATGTGTGACAAAGACAGGGAATACCACCACCCCCACTGTTAAAAAGAGCAAGTGTACCTCTTACATCACTAGGATGTGAGATTATTTTGTTTTATTTTCTTGCCAGAAGCCAACATTGGGAATGATTGTTGCACCTATGGCATCTGGAGAAATTGTCTTAATAGAAAAAAAGGTGTAGTTAGGTGTAGGTAAGTATAAATGCACAAAATATGTGTATGGATATACACACACTATGTTTATATACATCTACATGTGTTTTGGATGCATTGTGTGTCTTAGTGTGTGTGTGTGTGTGGTATGGATGATCGTATGAGTAAGTGCTTTGGTATATGGTTATATAGTGTTTGACTGTCACTGGCCATGACACCGTGAAGAGGATAATTTGTATTATGCCTATCTATATGCCCTATTGATTAATGCATAAATATAGTTATTTACATCATTTTAGCATGCATATATGTTTGTATAACCAATACATGTCCTGACGTCATATCTTGGGGATAGATTACAGGCCCTTACATTCTCCATTTTGTATTGAGTACGTGGCTTTAACACTAGAAGCGCCGAGCCGTTGTTACCCCCCTAAAGCGCCGGTTGGGCAAAATTTGCCCATGAGTCTACAGACAGGGACGTATTTACTGACACGTAATGGTTGCTAGGTGGCGCTTCTTGTACGGATCCAAAGTCAAGGCCGAAACTTTTGGGTGTCTGTTATCTTGTGTCAAAGTGTTTTGATTCAGTGTTGCTCCGTTTTCAAGGTAAGGGTGTAACGATTGTAGTAAATACAATGTGTAAAGACGCCGGTCTGGCTTGGTTTGATACGATATAATATCGCGCTCAACATTGCAGTTTGAAAATATTAATGGACTTATACAAATAAATTAAATATAAAGTGACTATATAAAAATGACAAGGAGATTGTCTTGCGCCTTCACCTTACTGTCGATCTACGGCCAATGTCTGTGTTACGTTTTAAATTTCACAATAAATCGACCTGCTCAGAAAACCCAAATATCACTAAATAAAACAAGTGTCATTTAAAAGAACAAAGTAGGAACATCAAACATGTTCCACTAATTGAAAAACAAATAAAAAAAACAGGGAATACAAGTTGTGGAGACAAAGCATAATATAACCTATAGAGACTAACCTTTATTTTTAATCAGCTCCATACTAAACACTAGGCTGGATAAGAAGGAGCTATTAAAATTGCGTTTGAAACATTCATGTAAAATCACCTGATATGAAAATGAAACCTAAAGACCGCATCGCAAATCTATAGATTTGGTCTCAAGTCAAATCGCTAACATGTCTGGCAGAGCTCACAAGTATTGTTCCCTGAACATTGAACGCTGACTTTACATATTCTTTTCGTAGTCGCATAACAACATTGTCCGCTACTTTCATTTCTCCACAAATGGCGTTGGGCATTCAACAAGTATTTTGTTGGCGGCTATTCAGAATTGAATGCCATGTGTCCGGTTTATTGGCCACTGCACTGTTTTTCACAAACTTATGGAATATGTTGGTTTAGGGTTTATTGGCCATTTATTGTGTAACGCAACACCGCGCCTTGATGGGGAAAAGTTGTTAATTTACAGTTTTGTTCTCACTGCACTAGAAACAAATCTAAAAACAGGGAACAGAAGTCGTTGATAATACCAAGCATAAAATAACATATTCGTCAACTGAACTGGCAATGTCAAGGAGCTTATCTCGTGAATCAATAGATTTGGTCTCCCTGAACATTGAACGTTGTGGAATATTTTAGTAAAGATTAGATAGCAAACCGAGCCTGTTAGGGGTAAACTTAGAGATAGCAAGGCTGGTGTGAATTTTTTTTAATTAGTATTAGTACTCCTCCAGAAGTAGGACCATAAGTCAAGAGGTTAAGGCAAGGACACTGTGTATAAGAGGTCTGCCTCTGAGGTCACCAGATGGCCCCACGGTCAGAGATGGGGTCGGCAAGACGGGACCCGCCCACCCAGCTATTTCTAAACAATGACCGGGGTGGGGAGGGGGCTGTATAAAACTGTGTCCAGGTGAAAAGAAATTCAGATCTTCTTGGTTGACAATGGACCTCCGAACTATTTATTGTGGTGAAATACCAGGAGAGTAAAAAACTCTGAACCAATAAGGTGAAAGGCCCGGAGGGTGAAATCTCCAAACTAAGTGGGTTAAAGTCCTGGTTAGCGACAGCCTCCGAAATAACTGCGTGTCTAATTTTTGTAATTGTATTTGTGGTAACTGTGCAGTGAATTGAAGGATGAAAATGTGGAGAAAGAAGTTAAGTTAAGTAGGGATATGTTAAAGAAGGTGGTGGAGGATCATGATCCAGCAGGGGGAAACCAGTGGCGTCATTGGAATTCTTGATGTGGAATCAGACAGTATTGTGGGGTAGAAAAATGCACGAATTGGAACGAGAGGTTGAAACAATGTCGTATTTGGCACGGGAAAAGGCAAAGAAGGAAATTGAATCAATGTAAGAGACGCAGAAAAATGGTTCCAATTGGGTTCACAGTGTGCGAGGGTATGTCGTAAAGGTAAGAGGGTCTCCCACACGGCTAAACCGGAGGAGAGACCCGCGGCCAGCGCCCCACCCCCTTATCGGGCTCCGGGGGGGTTACTGGCTCAGGAGAGGGAAGTAATAAAGCTACTCTTAGCAGAAGAAAGGGCCTGCTAGATAGCATAGTAAGAGAAATGTTGCATAAAAATTGAGGTTCTGTTAAAACAATTCCCTTATTAAAAACAGGTTAACAGAGTAGAAATTTTAGTCTAAGTTGCACTATTGGAATGGCATTCCAATTAGAGTACTCGTGTATACAAAATAAAAAAAATTATGAAACACGAGAAAACATGTCGAGTTAGAATCAATTAGTCAATGTGAAATGTATTGTTTGTGTTTGTACGTCTTGTTAAGTATGACATAATAAAATTGACATGATAACGGGGGGCTTTGTCCGGTTTTCCTGATCCTGTCAGCTTGGGTCCTTTTTCCAGTCGGGTTGAGCGCACGCTCCAGGGGTTATTACTCTGGATCTCCATTCCTCCCTCGTGAGCTAGGCTCATGGGGTTGAGATGGAGGCGCCTGGCTGGAGTGAGGCTAGAGCATGATTGGTACAGGCTCCCGGACCTAAATTGTGATTTGGGATGAGAACGCAATACATGTTAGTAGGTTAGTGGTACACTCTTAACTAGGATTAATAGAATTAATTGTGCAAATGTTTTATTTTTTGACGTGTGATGACACGCAGGGGTACACAAAAATATACAGGTTGGGGTGACATTCTCTTTGTGTTTTGTATTTGTCTGTCCGAGTGTGTGCGTTAGTAGGGCTGTTAATTTGAGTGTGTGGAAATGGGAACGCTTGTGGTTTGGAGAGTTTTTGTTGCTGTTGGATAACAGATGCATGGCCAATCTGACGGGTTGATGGGGAATGAACAAGACTGCGGTAGTTTGATGAAGGTATTATGGCAAGTTGATTGGAAGGTTTCCGGTATGTGGTTAATAATGGCTGATAAATAAATGGCTAGGTGATGGTTGTGTTGTATGGTATATCATATCGTTCGATTGTTTTGAATGTGGCATAAGCGTGTTCTGGGAGTGCTTTGAAAGGTTTCAGGATGTTGTCGGAATGTGTAGTGAGATGGATTTTCTGGTTGGCGACCATGCATGCTGTTGTCTGGGTAAAGTGAGTAGTTGACGCTGTGGTTAGAATGAAAGTTAAATTTTTTCTGGCAAGTGATAAAATAGGTTAATGGAGATATGCGTGCACCGATTGTTGTTAGATGATGTGTTTGTCAGTAAGTGGTTTTGGTTTCCCTGTGCGCGAGGGATCCAATGGTTTTTCAGGTAATGTGTATTTGATCACATTTACTGTGGTGGCGGTTCGGCTGCCTGTTTTTAGTGGTTCTGTTCGCTGACATGCGTACAGCTGCCCGGTGTGGAATTCGTTATTCATAAGAAGTAGTAAGGCGAAGGGTTAATAGGTTACTTGGGACATTCCATAAGAAGGGGGGGGGGGGGGTCAGGAAGTTAGGAGAATAAGACAATGGACACTTTGTGCATGGAAACCTATAGATTAACTTCTAGCTTGACCCCCACCCACGGATACTGATAAGGGAACCCAAGTGAGGAGAAGCAGACACGAGCCAGCAGATGTTTCCTGTTCGATATACTATTGTCAAACTGGCCCCACAACTGCCTCCCCTAATCT
>JACXGK010010461.1:0-17896 GCA_016801125.1 Novumbra hubbsi | reverse complement strand
CCAAAAACCCCCCCCCCCCCCCCGCATACACACACACACACACAGGTGGAACAAGAGTTGTGCGAGTAGAAGGCTTTGTGTTAACACAAAGATCGCTAGTAGGATTCACACACACACACACACACAGTTCTGCCCTCCATCACATAGTAGATAATCATCCACCATGCTCCTGGCCCTTCCGCTGCCTCCTTACCCCGCAGACCCCCCCCCCCATCACGACCATGACCCGCGGTTACATCAGTTGTCTCGTGGGGTAGTTCACAACGTTTTACACCACAGTGAAAGAAATATGATGGGGAACCCAGTCAAGGACAGGATACCAAAATGATGTAGATTTAACTGAAGGAGACGAGGGAAGGAAAATCACAAGTATATTAAGATTCACATGTAAGAACTGTTTAACCTCACCTCTTTTAGGATTAGCAGGTTAATAGCTGTCCCTGGTAAAAAATATATATATATATAAAAAAAACTTTAATTCTCTAACTGATAAAGGATGGAAGATTTGGTTGATTAGGAAGTTGTTCTATTCTTTTCGATGTGCATTTGAGAGGAAGTTAATGTAGTAACTGCAGAGATTGCTAACTACTGTTACTAAAGCTTTTAAGCAATTAAGATTCATGCTGTTAAGCAAATTCCTTAAAGCTGCATTCAGAACTATAAAATGGTACCTATCAGTTTGTCTGACTGGTTCAGGAAAAATGGTTGCCAAAATCTGGCTCTGGATTTGGAGAACTCTGATCTTCAATGTGGTGTTGGTTATAGGCGTGTTCTGTTATATTAAGCATTTTAGGATGTCTCAACTGACATCTCCTACAGGCATTGACCAGTCCCTTTATAGATACACATCTTAATCTAATTATTGACAACCGATAATGTTTCTGTCGTTTTTTGTTTTATTTTTTATAATTTGTTAATTTCTCTTCTTGGGAGAGGGACGTGTAACTTTTTGTTTATCTTCTGTTGGATGGAAGTTGTTTGCTATATACATTTTTCAAATATTTCTAGGGTATTTTGCAGTGCACATTAGAGTACACAGTATGTCATGAATATTCCTCCTTTTAATGAAGAAGTGATGGTGATGGTATGGGGCGGGACATGACCTCTGACCTTTACATCATCCACGGTACATGGGGGTTACGGGTTGAGGTTAGTGAGAGGGTTAAACTGGAAGGTTCTGCAGTACCGCGCACCACACTGTAATTACACTGCCCAAAGCCACCAGGGTTGCCAGGGGTTACCTGTGGACCTGGTCTCTTCATCCTCTGGGATCGGTTTCTCAAACCCACATTATATTGAATCCTGCTTTAAAAAAATAACATGTACAAAATTTAGATTTTTCGCTCGTACGGCTTGTTAAGTCCAGGACAGGGCGTCATCTGATTCTGGTGATCGTCCCGGTGTGTGAGCCAGCTGAGCGGGTGAATGCCAGCGCTTGGCCTGGCAGGTGCCTGCAGTGTATTCTGGCTGGAATGTGCCCGCCAGCATGGAGACTAGTAAATCGCTGTTTTATAACAGTTCGTCTTCAGCTGTCCCCATATCATGTATGTCGGAGGCACTTTCTTACCCAAGCATAAATACAATATATATATATTTTCTCTCCATAAATGTTCAATCCAGTGACCAAGCGCAGTTAATGTTAGCTGGATCTTTCATGTTTTAATTTTTTGTTTCAGTCCACTGTCGTTTCGTTTTTTTATCTTGTCCTGTTGAAAGCATAACTGTCTTAACGGCGCTGATTTAAATAAAGTGATTTATAATTACGTTCATGTCGGTTCTTGTCATTCTTCTAAAGGACAAAATCGTACAAACACGCGACTGAACGTTTGAAAGCTGCTTTGGGTGTTTCTGTAGGTGTATTACCATTGTCCTGTAGAACATGGTTTGTAGATCACCCCCTGTGGTAATTACAAGCCAGACGTGTACAAACACAGGCCTAAGAAGGAAGTAAGCAATTGCTGGAGGAAGGAAGTATGCAATTTCTTGTCTATAAACAAAATAGCCTGTAGGAAAAAACGACTAGTAGATGAAAGAGTGGAGGGAATACTGGATGTAGTTAATATTTTATTCAAAATAGTTTTTTTCTTTCCACAATTTCAAAACTAATGTGCAGCGGGGTTCTAAATGTTAGCCAGAGCTGAGACTGTCTTCTACTAGTCTACTAACAGACACCTCAGCTGTTTCCTAGGTCACAGATGAGGTAGATGATTAAGAGTGAAACCACCTTTTCTTTCTCAGGTGTTTTTCCCCCTCCACCGTGTACTACCCGGATGTTTATCCAGACAGAAGACCTGAACCGAGCAGCTCTGAAACCTTGGTGGTTATCACGTGCTCGTGCAGAGGAGACAGTCGAAGCGCGTGTTCTAATTTTTGCAATGGGTGTTCAGTGCGACGCGACGTGCGCGCGCGCACACTGCCTCGATAACGGAGTCGGATTTTACCCTCCGACAACAGGGCGGACCGCGGTGTGTGTTCACTGAGGGTTGTCCTCTGTTGGAACGCCGCAGACAGGATGAAACTCAGTCACAGGTCCGTGAACGAGAGCTACGTGTGTCGGAAATGGTATCAACAAACAAAACGGAGTATAAATTAGTATGCACCATATACAAGTACACTTGATATACAGTGGATATATATATTATGTTTTTTTGTACAGAAGAAGAACGAAGAATCTAATCATTACAAGGGCGGCTTAATTATGTACTTTATGTACTTTAAAAAATATACATTTATAAAAGGAAATGGGTAAACCCTGTGCTCACAGGCACTTCGGAAATGCTGCGAAAGACGAGACTGCTTTTGTGCTTTACCACAGTGGCGGCCTACCTACGGCTCCCGGTAACTGACGACTGATGAATACAATTCAGGAGGGACAGACATAAGAAAAAAAGACGTTAAACCCTCCCGCATAGTTACTAAGGCACAAGGCAAAATTCTAAATGGTCTTGCCCTGGATGACTGATGAGGTGACACAACCAGACTTCCCACTGAAACGGAATTGATGTGTCTCAACTTGTTTATAGGGGCTCACATATGATTATAATGAGCGATAAAGCATCCAACGTGCTGGCTTTGTGTAAAGATTGAAAGTTGATGACTTTACTTCTGAAATGACATACACAGTAATGAATACTTGGCCAGGTCGTACCATAGAACCAGAATTCACCCAAAATAAAATGGATGAAGGCCCCATAAAGTCTTTTAAGAAGTTATAATGCATCACAGACATACTGGCTGTCATCCAGCCAGACAAAATATCCTTTAGAAGCATAATTAACCAAACAAATTGCAAAAACACTGTATAAAGGCTTATAACAACTTTATAAGGCATTGTACAGGTTGGCTTGAAGTGTTACCTAATAACCCAGTGGAAGCGTTTAGCCAACAACATTACTCATAGCAACGTAATGTAGTCTTGAACAGACCATTTATTCAACCATTCTGTAGGCTACATAACATCCACACTGGCAAGTCGACAGGGTTGTATTCATTAGGGTGTGCAAAAGATAAAACATACAGAGGGAAAGGAGACTTTCTTTTTGTTTATTCGCCCCCACATTTATTGCCTAATGAATACAAACCAGGCCGGTTTTAAAAAGAGCAAGCCCTGTGTAACAATGCATATCAATAACTGGAGAATCAAACTACTGCACCTAGGCTACGTTCAGAAGGGCACAACGTTGTGGAATGTTCAGATAAAATATAATAAAAATATGAATATTTTACGATTATATTAATATTGTGTCTCCACACACATTTTCCCCTCAGAACGTCACGCCCTCTGGAACAGGCTTGCGTTGTCTGGTCATTAGTGTTGTGCTTTTTAACATTGTCGATGGAGTGTGGGGGAGTTGCAGTGTCAGTCACAGGAGAGCTGGCGTGTGACTGGGTGGAGGTGAGAAGGGGTGGGTCTTAGATTGTAATGGAAAGTCCTCAGTGAGATTGTACGACGCGGATAGGCAAATTACTGTTATTGTTATAAATATTATAACAACAATCTATAATTCAGTTTGGGTTTCTTTCTCATATATTAGAAAAATATTTAATTTATTGTACTTGAATCTGTATAAACGTTTATAACATCATGCCTTTAAGTACCTCCAAAAGATCGGTGGTGGAAGATAAATAAACTGAGACAAATCTGATTGAACAATCTTTGAAAGGATGCATCCTAAACATAACCAAATTCCCTTCAGAGTGCCCTAATATGCCCTACAGGCAGGGCGGCCATGTAGGACAGCTTTTCTGGTCGATAGTGAAGGGACTGCTGTAGACTGCCACAGGAATGGGCTTTCTGCACGGCCAAGTATCTTGTCTGACCGTGTTTATCCTGGTGGGTCAATCATATAGTGTACAAATAGAATAAGAAATAATCTTTGGATTCAAACGTCTAAACTCGACAAGACCCCAATGTGCCTCCTGCCTTGCCGGAATGGGGTTCTCCTCCCGGGTTTCGACGGCATGACACCACCAGGGACCTTTGTCATGTTTGAAGATACCGCAGAGGAAGGCCCTGGAAGAAGAAGACCTGCATAGCAGGAACTGCATACGTGTAGCGTGTTCAAGGTGTTTCTGAAGGCTTCTAAAGATTGCGATGCGTAAAAGCCACATTACCATGTGAGTGTTGTGATATTCCGGGGCATACGGTCACACTTAATTTGCACATTAAAAATGTGTCCACAACACACAAAACATTTCATTCTTAAAATTGACACTCTAATTCACATATCCTGTTGCCGGACAATTAAGTCCCTGTTGAAAGAAAAATTGTCAAATTGAGATTCCAACACCAGATTAACTACAGATCTAAAGATTCAGACTTGACCATGTGTGACCGTTGACTTTCGAACACTAACACGATGAATGCTATTATTGCAGCTAATATGAAGGTTGTGTTTTGTGTTCATTATATGGCTTGGTGTAGTAAAGGTAAAGCATTAAAATGTCTTACTAGGAGCTAGGCGGCTTTAGTGAACACACACACACTTGTGGAGGACTTTTGACAAAAGGCCAGTTAAGTGAACAGTCAGAAACTGGAGTGGTTTTGCATTCATCATGGTGGCATTTAAACAGGTATCTTCACAAAGCCTGGGTTCAAATACCAATTCTAAATTGACCATCTTGCGTAAAGTAAAAAAAACATAATTAAAAAAGATTCTAAAATAGAATTCAACCCAGGTCTGTGCCAGACAACAGACACTCCTAGCAACCAACCAAACTCCTAGCAACCAATGAACAACAAACCCCGCCCACATTTTACTCCAGGCAAGCTGAAGAAAATGCTCAATGTCTTTATAAGATTTCAAATAGAATTTAACCCAGTTTCTACGCTAAACAGCAGGCACTCCTAGCAACTATTAAATGTCCTAGTTACTAACTGCAACAACATACGCAAAACAAAACGTTTCAAGTTCTTCAACACAGGGTCTGTGTTGAAAATATAAAGTACCTAGCTGCATATGTGATACACAACATATTAGTCAGCTATTTATAAAGCCCTCCTGAATAAGAGAGCACTGTCCTTCCTCACTCAAGAGCAGAAAGACCTAGAGGCTTGATTCAATGTTATGAAAGATCTCCAATCCAGAACAGAAGCTGCCCTCGCGTTAACACGCTGGCTTATTTGGAAAAGGGCCTTTAAATCATACAACTGCACCACCGAGTCATGCTGCACTGATCAAGTCGAGCCCCTAGATGGTCGAGTGGGGAGAGACATACCGCCCGACAGACAGCCTCCACGTCGTTTCAAAATGGCCGCTGACGTGTCCTGAACACAACAGTACCAGAAAACCAATGTCTTCCCCCCCCCGTGTGCTGGCGTGTTCATGTCTTTGAGGCCTTGTGCCGGCCCCCGCAGCACCCGCACGCCCTCCCGGCCAGGTGGCATCCATGCAGGGGCGGGTACAGGCAGAGGCATGGCGCCAGCAGGGACAGCCCCAGGAGAGCCGCCCAGCGCGTGACCAGCCTCCGCCCCCCACCGGCCCCCTCGCCGCCCCTCTCGCAGGAACAGGGGCTGGAGTATTCCCCCTCCGGGTCGGACATGCAGTGGTAGAGCATGGTATCCGCCAGCCACATGCAGCTGACCCGCCGGACAAAGGCCCTGATGGGGTCCGGCGCGTCCTGGCACCGCCCCCGGCGGTTGTTGCCCCGGTAGAATGTCTCGCCACAGTACCGGCACCGCGGGCGCGCGCCAACCTCGCCCTCATCGGACTTCTTGTCATCCCCGTTGGAGGTAACAGGGAGGAGTGGGCGGGGCTGAGCAGAGACCACGCCCCCGCCAAAGCCATAACCCCCCGGGTAACACGGGTGGCTCTTGGGCAAGGGTCTGAGGGTGGACTCCGAGTCGGAGGAGTCCAAGCGCACCGGCGCCAGGGGGTAGGTGTAGTCGTGCTTGCGGGGATCGCTCTTGGAGAAGTGGACGTAGGACTCGGAGTCATCCGGAGGGCGGACGGTGTGACGGTAGTCCCCGTAGTCAGTGATCGCCGAGCGCTGTAGGTGAGAGCTGTGGGACTCGGAGCGGGACGAGGAATTAAACGGGGACTCCCAAAGACACTCCCGAGGGTTGATCCGGACAATCTCCTCGTCCTCCTGGAAGGTGACTTGCCGAAGAGGGCGGGGCTTGGAGGGAGAGAAATGGGGAGGGAGAGGGAGGGAAGGGGTGAGTCAAGTATTCAACATATGCATGCCACTGAACGACTCGGTGAAGCTACAGGCATGGTGGAGCAGAGCCATGTTTTAAACTGGACTGGCCAGCTCATTGTTCAGACTCTAAACTTGTATAGAAAAGGGGTGGTCCAGAAGGCAGACAGAACCAGGAAGTATTCCGGATGGAGGGATGGTCTAAGGTCCATCCGATGTGTTTGATGAACTCGTTCCCTACACGAGCGGCTCCATCCACAAATAGCCAATAAACAAGAAGCCTACTCATCCTACTGCCTTGCCAAGGTCTGTTATTGCTACTGTCGACATTTACAATCAAATCTGGGTCCGCTACAGCGCCTCGACAAAATGTTTTTAAATGGCTCATGTGACGTCCCTTCGCATCTCAGCGTACACGTCTGCGTTGCTGTTGTCTGAACCACTGCCGGCTAAACGCTTTCCACATCCGCCCACGACCACTCCGTCCGGCCCGACTTCCTCCACCCACCGCAGGGCAGCAGAGATAGCCATCGGCTCTCTTGTAAACACGGCCAGATGCTCTGACGATCACTAACCATCCATGACCCTCCTATGTAGCGGATCATTTGAACTGTACATATGGGGAGAGGATCTCTATGTACTGTACGCAACGGACTGTGGAAGAGTTCAGCCAGCTTTCCTCCACCACGTTCTCTGGTTTGAAGGCAAGCCACAGGAGCAAACCGTTTATGAAACATATGCAGTTTGACGCAGCACGGTAAGGATTTACTGCCTATAGCTTTTTCAATCATAATAAGATTATTATAAGATGAATAGCCAGTGAGTCATCATTGTCCTGACAATGATCGCCAATTGGGTTCTGGGTCATTATACTTTTTGTACAGAGTTATACGCATTGGTAATTTGGCCATTATATGTCTTTTGCATTTGTCCCCCATCTTTCACTCTGTTTTGGAACGTGGCACAAAGCTTTGTACATCACAGACCCACAAATAAATTGTAATGTCAGTCAGCCCAACTGTTGACATGGCAGCCTTCATGGCATAAGTAGCAATGTTGTTTTTATTGTTACTAGGGCAACCAGCACACATCCCCAGGCCTGTACACCAAACAGGAAAGCCGTGGCACACATTATAAATGACAGGCCTATTACAGCGCCACCTACGGACCAATCAGTACCATCCTTTCAGGACAAATTACAGTTGGTCTATAGTTATGGCTTGACAAATCACACACATTTTCCCTCGTGTACTTTTGAGTCATTCAGGCTTAAAGTAAAGGAAGCTAGGAAACCTAATTACAGGAAAAGGCTCAGTCACCTGACCAGTATAAAGTGTAAAGCTGTGATATTCAAACAGAAACCAAAATAAAAAAAATGTGTGGTGATTTGCCCTTCTAAAGTGTCACGTAACGGCTGCTATTTAAAAAAATACTTGTTTCAAGCCAGCGCTCCACTCATACATTATTTTACAATGTGAATTTCCTCAGGCATAATGCGAGTATGACAGGAAATAAATGCTACTATTGGTCACATTCAGTGGTATAAAACAATGGGTAAAAGTGGAACGCGTATTAGGTATCATCTTCTGTATTTTACAATTCAGACTTGTACTGTGATGGATCAGTTTTGATGTGTTGATCCGTTATATGTGATGGATCAAATTGCTTTCAGTCACATAATATATACACAGGGAAAAATTATTTTGCAAATATCCTTGAGACTTGATGACTGATGATGCATGAAGTGTATTCAGACCAATATATCAACCCACAACAGAAGCCTCCCGTTGCCTAAACACAATCTTAGCATAGGCAATGCCTTGTTTATGCTTTTACCACTTTAATGCAGTCAAACTTTAACCCCATTGGCGGATTCCTCTTTATGATGCATGTCCCACTGGATCACCGGGAGGGATCGGCCAATTGTGAACAAGAAAATGTATTACTTCATGATGGATATTGCCTCAATGGCGCTGCCGCTCCGATGATGCCATAGTGGGAAAAATCTCTCTCAAGGATGCAGACAAGATTCAACCACATGTCCCTCCCGTTGGCTTACCAGATCCAGTAAGTAGTTGCCCGAGAGCCTATATGGTTCATGGAGGTTCTGGTGTCCCGGTATGGAGCTGTTGTGTAGGTGGGTGGTGTCACCAAGGGGGGAGGAGTCCAATGGCTGCATACAGGGCTCCAGTCTCTGGGAGGAGGAGTTCGACGAGCTGTCTGTGGCGTTCTGATTGGACAAAAGACAAAACCGCAAGTGTTGGTCAGTTGATATCTGATTTATCGGATGAGACAAACAGTGGCTTAGTTATGTATAGGGGTGGTGGGGGAAGCATTTGTTTACAAAGCAACAAAGCAAGTGGAAAATAAGAACAATAGAATGAAGAACGATAAGTGACAAGAGTGGAGATCGAATCAGTTCTAAGTAAACATGACATCTGTCTCTCCTGGTAAACCACTGCGGTGACACACTTTGCTGCAGCTGCTAGCATGGTGGTGAAGGTGCGTGTGTGTGTGTGTGTGGTGGGGGGGAGGAAGTGACCTTCTGACCCTGCTTGCTGTCCCCGGTGTCATGTTACAGGAGGGCGGAGAAGGTAGCTAACACACACGCCCTTTCAAACGACCTACGCCAGATAAGTGCTTCAGGGCTGGGCTTGTGCAATTTGAGCCTGGCGCTAAATGAAATGGCGTTTGCGATAATTATTGTCCTGCACATAACCACATCCCTGACACGGCTGAATCAGCAAGGCTGCGCTTACGGTGAACACGTCGTCATCGCCCAGCTCCGCCTCGTTCTGGAGTGTAGTGGAGGACGTTGTGGAGCCTGCAAGGAGCAAAGAGGGTCAGAATTAACCTACTCGGGTCATCAACCTTTTCACTTGCGAAGTTTACATATGTCACATTGCCTCAGCTTAACTATGTCCCAATTCAGTCAGTCAACATATTTTGCTTTTCGGGTTAATCGAATTAAGCACCAGATAGTGTCCACTTTTATCATTTTAAACAAGGCAACTATAATCCCTCCCCAGGAATGATTCCTCCCCCCCCCACACACACACACACACACACACATTGGGGCCATTGAGAATAATTCAGTTCACTTGAAACCTAGCCAGCTAAAGAACAAGGGGATAAAGGGTTGGCTCAATCTTATATCTCTTATACAGTTCTCCAGGAACACGGTTGGCGATATAACCTACAGAAAAGTAAATCAACAGGAACAGGGTGGGAGCTAAAACCTACAGGAGGGTAGATCTCCAGGAACAGAGTCAGGTATATAAACTACAGGAGCGTTTTTCTCCAGGAACAGAGTCAGGTATATAAACTACAGGAGTGTTAATTTCCAGGAACAGAGTCAGGTATATAAACTACAGGAGTGTTCATCTCCAGGAACAGGGTTGTGTTTAAAAACAACAGGTGTGTTCATCTCCAGGAACACGGTTGTGTTTAAAAACAACAGGTGTGTTCATCTCCAGGAACAAGGTTGTGTTTAAAAACTACAGGTGTGTTCATCTCCAGGAACAGGGTTGTGTTTAAAAACTACAGGCGTGTTCATCTCCAGGAACAGGGTCAGGTATATAAACTAAAGGGGTGTTCTCCAGGAACAAGGTCAGGTATATAAACTAAAGGTGTGTTCTCCAGGAACAAGGTCAGGTATATAAACTAAAGGTGTGTTCTCCAGGAACAGGTTTGGAGACAGCAGATCCAGGTTGCGTACCATCTGTCATGTCCTCAATGGCTTTCCGTACGCCTCTGTCGAAGGCACGGGCATCTGCAGGGCTCTGGAAAGTCAGGCCACACCTCCTCTCCTCCACCTTCCAATGGTGGAATGTGGGAGTGGCTTTGGTATACACCAGGTCCTTCCTCAAAGTGCACTCCAGTATCACCTGTCAATCACATGCAAAAATTAATCAATCAATAACAATGACAAGCGAGACCCCATAAAAACCATTTTGGTTAACAGTATATTGAGCTCCAGAAAACAACGTGATGTGTGTTGGAAATCATTGTGTCAAACAGGTTAACGTGAAGAGGACAGGGTGACAAGGGCACAAGGCTTCTTCAGCCTACCTGTTTGTTCAGCCTACCTGTTTGTTCAGCCTACCTGTTTGTTCAGCCTAACTGTTTACTCAGCCTACCTGTTTGTTCAGCTTACCTGTTTGTTCAGACTACCTGTTTATTCAGCCTACCTGTTTGTTCAGCCTACCTGTTTGTTCAGCCTACCTGTTTGTTCAGCTTACCTGTTTGTTCAGCCTACCTGTTTGTTCAGCTTACCTGTTTGTTCAGCCTACCTGTTTGTTTAGCCAACCTGTTTGTTCAGCTTACCTGTTTGTTCAGCCTACCTGTTTGTTCAGCTTACCTGTTTGTTCAGCCTACCTGTTTGTTTAGCCAACCTGTTTGTTCAGCCTACCTGTTTGTCCAGCCTACCGGTTTGTTCAGCTTACCTGTTTGTCCAGTATCCGCTCTCCGTGGATGAGGAATCGGGAGCTACCAAGGGGCGTGAGCCCCAGCTCAGGGGGGCGGAGTCTGCAGACCCCCACCCTGCTCAGAGCACCCCCGTCCTGCGCCAGCCAACCGCCGCTGGAGTCATCCCTCACCATCACCACGGCTTTCACACGCACTATGTAGCTGTCACTATGGAGGGAAGGGCACAGGTCATCAGGGTAGGTTACATTCTGGGGGTCATCTGGGTAGTGACTTGGTGTGTTACATTCTGGAGGTCATCTAGGTAGGTTACATTCTGGGGGTCATCTGGGTGATGACAGGGTGGGTTACATTCTGGGGGTGATCTGGGTAGGTTACATTCTGGGGGTCATCTGGGTGGTGACAACAGGTGCAGTGGAAAGGCATCAGCAAGACAACCCCCAACATTTGAATAGTTTTGCAGGTGGTGGCCACAGACAATTGCTCTTTCCTTGTCCCTCTTCCTTACTGATTCATCAAAAAGGTTTTGTGTCCTTGTCAATACTAGTAGCATGAGGTTGTTCCTGCAGCTCCTCCAGGACGGCACATCCATACATGAGGTTGTTCCTGCAGCTCC
Organism: Novumbra hubbsi; assembly: GCA_016801125.1. Lineage (NCBI taxonomy): Eukaryota > Metazoa > Chordata > Actinopteri > Esociformes > Umbridae > Novumbra > Novumbra hubbsi. The sequence goes on along the minus strand of JACXGK010010461.1, from coordinate 6,216 downwards.
TCCAGGACGGCACATCCATACATGAGGTTGTTCCTGCAGCTCCTCCAGGACGGCACATCCATACATGAGGTTGTTCCTGCAGCTCCTCCAGGACGGCACATCCATACATGAGGTTGTTCCTGCAGCTCCTCCAGGACGGCACATCCATACATGCCGTCGCAAGAAGGTTTGATGTGTCTCCCCCGTTCAGTCTCAAGAGCATGGAGGAGATACCGGTATTGGCAACTTTGTGCGAGGAGAAACAGGAGGAGCACTGCCAGAGCCCTACAAAATGATCTCCCGCAGAATAGTGATGTGCATGTTTCTCGAACAAACTGTTAGAAACAAACTCCATGAGGGTGGCATGAGGGCCCGAGGTCCTCTAGTGGGACTTGTGCTCACAGCCCGGCACCGATCAGACACACCACTGAGTCACATCACGAGCTGAAACAGCCTCAGATCTTTGGTGTGAGTTTGAATCCGATCCTCGATCGGAGGGTGATTATGGTTTCCCTCGAGCGATTTTATGTCATTTTGTCGAGAACCACTGTGATGATTTAAGCGTTCCCTTGATTGTTCTGAGCAGCGGGGTAATAATAGACCATGCATACTTCCACAACGCATTCGCTTCCCCGCCTCCCTCCCCCTCCCCGATCTCCTGCCCACACCTCCCCCTCCTCCCTCTCGTGTAAACACGTGTTACATACCAATGCTAATGCTTCGTTTCTGCTGGATGTGTGTGTGTGTGCGCACGCGCGCGTGTGTGTGTGTGTGTGTGTTACATAACTCAATTGGAAACAGGGATTTGAAGGGACACAGGTGGCAAAACTGGTTCACCAGCTTCCACCCACACACATTCACAGGAAGAGATAGAGAAACCTTGAAGGCAGACTGGCACGGAGAGGCAGACAGCATGCAGTGTTGTGACCCAGGACTTGGTAGAAATAAAGGCCACATATCTTAAGGGTGAACCTGACAAGGCTGATTCAGGCCGATTACCAGAGGAGAGCTTTCTAATACACACTCGCGCTGTTGCACAACCATCGTTCGCTACACACTTCAAAGTCAAATGGCAGAGTCACTGTCTGATGACATAGTTGTTTGCGATTGGATAAACTGATTTTCCAAACGCTGCTTTGCCAATGTACGTTCAGGCTCCGGCCCAACCCGCTTGTCCCTGGAACCAATCAGAAGGCTCATCGTTTCAGCGGCGCCATGGTGGTGAGTTTGGGTTACCAGGCAACCCACTAAGAAACTGGATTGAGTATACATGTCTCACACACGCTGACACACACAGAACTGTGCGGTATGAATCATCCGAAGACAGCTCCCTCAGTCAGTGTGCTGCTACCAAACAGCCTCAAACACAGAATGTCGTCTTCCTCCAACAGCCGGAAACACCTCCAGCTACACGGGCAGCCGGAGACGCTCATCCCCGATGACGTGACGTGGTCCGGTCAGATATCCGGAAGAAATCCCTGGCACGTGTATGTCTGGCGATGCCTACGAGAGGACAGGCTCCCCTCCATGTTACTGAGCTGTGCTGTCTCAGGTAGGTGACAGCCACCATACGACAGACTGACTGGTCCTAAAACCCGTTGTCAGGCCACACCCCACAGGCACGTAACAGGCCTGCTGAACTGCACCAAACATCACCAATAACCACACCCCGTCACACACGCCCACGTCATACGGGCACCTAATGATCCGGCGGCTTCATCCCACACCTAGCCACTGTTTACATCAAACAGGCACAGGCCAGAAAAACACTGACATACATTGTTTCACAGACGCATGTCAATAGAGCTGGGCAAACTAAGAATGTTGTTGTAAAGCGGTTTACTCAAATGTCAAGACGCATTCTAGACATTTGTCTAAACTAAGGCTTTTTAGAATGTTGAATAATTCTTCAATTGTAGACACACAGTAATAAAGCATTTTAGAAGGCTGAAGAATTCTTAAATTCTAGACAAAATTCAGTTGTAAAACAGTTTAGAATGTTGAATTCTGCTCTAATTCTAGACCTTCCATTATGACAAGTGATGGTTCCCACTCTGAGTAATGACTTTGATAGTACGCCTGTCTGTGGCTTCCATCCTGCCCCCCAGTCCTTCCCAGGGTGTAACACAATAAGACTGTCCGGGTGGGTGTGATTGGGTTCCGGTCTTATCTGGCCCCGACAGCCAGGGAGTGGGTGGTGGGTAGATGGAGACGGGGGGGGCAGCTCTTGCACCAACGGGACCGGAAGGTTACCTGTGGCCAAATAGGGGCTGGTACGGTTGTAATCGGAAGCTTATTTATTCATAGTCACCCCATGACACGTTTCATAGCCGTATCATAACAGGTCATTCCAGTGATAACTATCATTCACATTTGCTTGGACTGTCAGCTGTCAATAAACAAGAAGAAGGTAATCCTCTAACCCTTTACACTTCCTTTCCTCTACTCAATCCCTCCTCATTTCCTTCCCTCTAGTCCCTCAATCCTCCCTCTTTTGCTTCTGGTTTGCCATTGAATATAAAACTTAAATGAACAACACCTTGATGATTGTGTAAGTGTTGTAGAACAAGATGAGCTCATTATCTTCTCCCAGCTCAATGTATATTCAGTATCAGTAAAGCTGACATTTACTGGACACAATGCTCTCTCAGTGTTAGGTCCCTCAGGGGTAGGTCCTTCAGAGATAGGTCCCTCAAAGATAGGTCCCTCAAAGATAGGTCCCTCAGGTGCCAAGTGTCAATAATCTCCAATGAACTCAACTACCTCAAGACAAAGGTAGAATAGGACTCTAATCCTGTCTCACACTATTTTCTACTCTCTCTGCCTGCTGTGTTTCTTTCTCTCTCTCTCAGGGGCCCAAAGTGTCATCTGATGAACTCACCTCAAACACTATGGATGATAAAGGGGTCTCTATGTCTGCCTGTCTCTCCTGTGGACACTCTGTCTTCTAATAGCTGCAGATATGGTCTGACCAGTGATCGAAGCCGTTGAGAGATCTGTCATTGCTGTTACACAGACTTGCTCCTGACTGTGCCACTACCGGATATAGACGGTAGCAGACATTTGCATCTGATTCTGACCAGGTAGAAGATATTACAAGATTGATATGTATTCAAAAGGGCAGATATTGTGAGCAACGTGATGGTCGGAATTTCATTTTCCCGATCGTCGAACCGTGACCCTAAAAAGGCATGAACAATTAGTGTGCAGTGTACGAATAAAACCAGACTGGAGCCGAACGGGCTGAGAGGAAATGTTGTCTGGAATGCCCGAAAGATTTGCATAGAAATAGCGTCAGCTGGGGGGGCTTTTCCTCGTTATTCTGGGGCTGGAGAACTTCCCATACTGACCTCTGTGTGTGTGTGTGTGTGTGTGTGTGTGTGTGTGTGTAATCAATGCTCCCTGCTCAGCTCTGAGATACATTGCACAGCAGCGACCTTAGCTGAATGTCATTGAGCATCACTGTCCAATACAGAAACACTGACGGTGCACATGTTGGTAGGCTAAATCAATACGACTTTCACAACTGGTTCCTTCCTGTGTGTATCAAATGTTCAGTTCTATTTGCCACAGGAACCGGATATAGAAGGTATGCCGACATTCCTGTTTCAATAATAGAACCAATCTGTAATAAGAGTAACATTTGTGAGAGTAAAAAAAAAAAAGGATTGAGTGTAACGTGAGTAAAGATGCGTGTAAACAGAGAAAAGTGGCTGATACAGTAATTGGCATATTTACACATCAGGTAGGGGAGTTGGGCTGTTTAAATTGTGCAGTGTGGGTAAAAAATAGTCTGGGAGACTGGACATAAAAACAGCTGTGATAAGCAGGGCAGTTGAAATGTGCAATGTGGCAAGAATATATTGTCCTGGATGTGTGTCAAATATAAATTAAATGTTAGTGTTTTACAAATGCAACTTTAGGTAGATTTTAGTAGGTTACAAAAAAGCTGCCGTCACAGTGTGAAACTGATTACATATTCACACCACTATTTTAATCGCAGTGGTGAATACAAACAAATACTTGTGTTGTGTAAAATATATCACGTAGACCTAATTAGGAAATGCGTGGAGTCACACAAACACGAGACACCAACGAAGAAAATAACATTCGCCGGCCCCGCTGCGTGTCAGGACAGAACATTTTCTTGTCGTTATTGTTCGGTTTTTGGTCTAATGGCCCTCATGTCAGGAGAGCAATGTCCCCGGCTGGAGCTATGAATGGAGAATGGGACGCGCCGAAGGTTACTGCTTTTATGAATGGAAGAGCGTCACGCGACTGCTGAGCAAACATCCCCTCCCGTGGCCTTCGCCCTTCCGCTCTTCCGCGAGCTATCTTGATCTAACCTCCTGACAGTCAACAAAGCAGCAGAGCCAGTCTCTGCTTTCTAAGTAAGATCCTGCTGTGGAGCATTATACAGGCCTAGGCCAATAGCATATAGAATATTTCTGTGGAGACGTTTTGCATTTACTAAAGAAACAAAAAAAAACGATGCCCCACTGATTATTAGCCTAATGAATTTATAATCGGCTGAAAGCAAACGACGTTATCAACAAGGAAGATGTCAGCAAGTGGAGCAAACATACAAACTACTCCGACAGGTATGGCAGTGCCACTGTTTACGTTTCAAAGTGCACACTAGGTCTAGCAGTCCTGGATTTGAGCAAGGGAAGGCAAGGCTCTATGATTCATTCCGACGTTATGAATAGGCTACACAACACACGGCAAACTGGAATAACGACCGAATGTTAGGATGTCACGTGTCCACAGATAACAACAAGAGCTGAGGTTGTCAGGCAACCTTTGCACGAGCCAAGTCGTCGTCCATTCGCATTTTTTGTTTCATGAATGAAGCGCGCTCCGGAATCGTTTCCCATTCACTCACGAAACGATGGCCCCGCGAATAGCCGTGGATAGTAACAGGAAAGAACATGCAAACGAAATCGAGTTTCAAACCAGATTACATTCTAAAAAGGCTGTAGCCTAGTGATCCTTTTACAACATGCTTTCCGATCCACCCAGGGTGCGGTGCAACAGGGCCTTTCTTGGTGATTTGGATCACTGAGGCGGATTACAGTGGGAGGCCCCAGAACCCCCACTCCGTGTGAAACAAGATAAGATTATCATTAATACCAAATAAAGGTGTGTCACACCTTCGGTTTATCATAGAAGTAAATATTGGTTTTCCGCCTAGCAGGATGTTTACAGTATCCTAGTCATGGTCTATTACGGCCCCTGGTACCGTATTTCTTGAATAATCACCGTTAGCATGGCAGGAACATCACTTCATTAAAATAATCTAAAGCTAATCAAAAACAGTATTCTGTAATCATAAGAAGAGATATGCAATAGAAACCTGCCATTGTGCTTAATGTACAACAAACCAAAATTTAAGTAGCCACCCATCACAAAATACACTGCTTAAAACAATAGACAGAACACTTAAATCACATATTGGGTTTTGATTAACTAAATTTAACTAAAAAGATCACAATCTTTACTGTACATTGTGTAATTCGTTGAGAACAAAAAGACCTAAGAACGTTCAACAGAAACCTAAATCACCAACCGATTGAGAGCTGGATTCAAACTTACACCAAAAATCTAAATAAACAGTTGAGATACGGGGGAATGCAGCAAACCTTCTGGCGATGGCACGTATGGATGTGGCATCCTGGAGGAGCTGGACTGTAACCTGAGTGGGCGCCTCATGCTACCAGTACTGACAAGGACACTAGCACAACGCAACACTGGAGAAGAATCAGTCAGGAAGGATAAGGAGAAAGCAATCGTCTGTGGCCACCACCTGCAAAACCATTCCCTTTTTGGGGGTATCTTTGCTGTTGCCTCTCCAGTGCACCTGTTGTCACTTTTATTGCACCAAAACAGGTGACATTGATTCTCAGTCACTTGTGCTTTCTTACAAGACAGATTGATATCACTGAAGTTTAATAGACTTGGTGTTATACCAAGACGATTAAGTGTTCCCATAATGTTTTTAAGCAGTGTAGACTGAAGACGCGTCAACTACACTAATTCTGTATTGAGGAGGTATTGTAGTCTACTACTACTACTTCTATCTCTGCTGCACTGAGGAGGGCTTATTGTCTACAAGTACTGTATTGAGGAGGTATTGTAGTCTACTACTACTACTTCTATCTCTGCTGCACTGAGGAGGGCTTATTGTCTACAAGTACTGTATTGAGGAGGTATTGTAGTCTACTACTACTACTTCTA
>JACXGK010010460.1:0-17955 GCA_016801125.1 Novumbra hubbsi | reverse complement strand
GGCCTACTTCCCGGGGGGTTTGATCAGGCCTACTTCCCAGAGGGTTTGATCAGGCCTACTTCCCAGAGGGTTTGATCAGGCCTACTTCCCGGAGGGTTTGATCAGGCCTACTTCCCGGAGGGTTTGATCAGGCCTACTTCCCGGAGGGTTTGATCAGGCCTACTTCCCCGAGGTTTGCCTGGTCAGGGTTTCACCTGAGTTCTCCCGAGCCACAGCCCCAGCCAGGACGTAGACCCCTGCACCCAGCGTGCTGCCCACGCCCAGGGCCACCAGGTCGAAGGTGTTGAGGCATCTGGACAGGCGGCTGTCATCGCTGTTACAGTCCACCACCTTGACACGAAGCAGCTGTTTCCCAAAGCCTAGCAGCTTGTCCATGGTCAGAGGTCAGGGGTCAGGGTCAGCCGGCGGATAGAGGGGAGAGGTCACAGACACCTTGAAAGGAAAAGTAGGAGAGAGATGAAGAGTTAGAGTAGATCTTTACCATACTAATAAAAACTGAGGACAGAATGGATACCTCCCTCGCCCTCCCTCCCCCTCCCTCCCTCTGTCTCCCTTCCTCTGTCCCTCCCTCCCTCGCCCTGTCTCCCTTTCTCTGTCCCTCCCTCCCTCGCCCCCCCTCCATGTCTCCCCCTCTGTCTCTCTTTCACTCTCCCTCTCTTTCACCCTCTCTATCGTCTCTCTCTGTTGGATGCTCCACGTTTGATACGATTTGACGATGTAAATAAATATCATCACAACTCCTTAAAACGATCATGCCCCTTTTAAAACCCCCCCATCCAAAACAATAATAGTACCATAACCATAACGAGCCCTTACACAACGCGTTAACCCCTGCCAAGCTGTCAGGCCCAACGGCAGACCCAATAGCACCATTAAGACAGGTGCAGACTAGCTACCTGGAATGTTCCTTACTGCTGCTACAAGTCAGCCAAAAGGAGTTCCCATTCCAGCAGGCAGAATGGTGAAACATGACTTGTCTCCCAGCATCGTCAAAGCAAAGGAGGACATTTAGCAAGATGATGAGCCACAATACACCTCGGCAAACGACAGAGAACCGCTAAGGTCAAACATCAGATGTCGGTACGGAACTGAGAGCATCCTGTCAGGTTGAATTCCCACCTGGTACCGTGTCTACCTCAGAGCCTGTACAGGTGCATCACGGCAGAGACAGAGACCAAGGTGTTTTCAACGGTCTGTCCCAATCCAACGGAACACCTGCAGTCAGGGTTGCCAGAGTTTAGTGACAGAATACTGAACATGCCCAGAGGACTCCCCAAAAAACCCTCCCAAATGCTATTTTTACTATCCCCTATTACAGCCTGTAATTCAACCTGCCAGGCCCAGTTTGGCCCACACCGTCATGAAAAACAGCCCAATGAGCAAAGAACAACCCCATCTGGCAACACCAGGCGGAGCCCGTTGTTCCGAGCGTCATTGAGATCCGCAGGCTCCACCCAAGGGAGCTCCAACTAACCCATTCATGTAAACACACACACTGCTGATCTCACCTCACTGTGGGCGGACCCCAGCACACACACACCCATGTACACACGCCCTGTCACAGCCTGTCATCCAGTGCATGTCTGTATACAACCCACTTGATTTGACTTCCTTCACTGAGCCCTTATTTACTTTTCACTGTCACCTGTTTTCATGTATGTTTCCGTTCAAGTGTTCCCCCCCCCGAGTTGTCCCAGTCCTGTCCATCTGGTCATACTTCTGACCGTTATAGACTCTGGACCCATCCCAAATGCGTTTAGAAAATATTACTTGTACTCTTAAAATGTCATCCGGCAGGAATCAAGCAGAGTGAAAGCATGTGTGGAATCATGTATAGACACACCTCCTTGTGTATATACACACCTTCGCACATACACACACACCAGCCCACATATACACACGACTCCCCACGTACACACACACCTTCCCACACATATACACACCTTTGCATGTACACACACCACCCCACATACACACACACACTTCCCCGCATACAAATGTTTTGAGTGAGGAAAAGAGGGGTTCATTTTTTTTTTTTAACACAGCAAATTGAACTCTTCTGTTCCTCACTCAAAACATTCCTTTTCAACTTTTTGGAGAAGAAAAGGAAAAGGTTCAGTGGTCCCTTCCTTTTTTCCGGAGCTAAGTACACACCTTCCCACAATCACACAACCATAATGTTTAAGCCAGAAAATCAGGTTTTTCCACATGGTCAGTTTACTTGTTTTACTTACCATCAGTGGATTTTTGCTGACTTTTAGTTGCTGGATGTTAAGTAAAACATTCCCACACACGCAAACACACAAACATCCCCTAACTGTGTCAATCTGCCCTTGAGCAAGGACCCTAAATGTGTAACAGTAGGGACAGTCATGAAGAAAACGGGTCAAATCTCCCAGACACACACACTCTCCAAGGTGTTGTGGGAGAAACACTCTTAGACACACTCCCAGACACACACACTCTCCAAGGTGTTGTAGGAGAAACACTCTCAGACACACTCCCAGACACACACACTCTCCAAGGTGTTGTGGGAGAAACACTCTTAGACACACTCCCAGACACACACTCTCCAAGGTGTTGTAGGAGAAACACTCTCAGACACACTCCCAGACACACTCCCAGACACACACACTCTCCAAGGTGTTGTGGGAGAAGCCCCTACACTCACTACCAAGTTACATACTGGTTCAGGTGTGAAACAGGACAGACATAAGGTCACTTCCTACCTGTTTGGCCCTGGGGGCTTCTGATAGGGCCACAGTGTCACTGGACCCCCTCCAAATTGTTTGCGTTGCATCCGTTTATGTGACAGTATAAGTATTCTCAGGTATCCTTTTGAATCCAAGGAATGCTTTCCCCCGTTTCCTGGTGGACTGTTTAACCTTAAGAGGATGTTGCCCTTGGACCTCGCTATGGGACTACCTGGCCCAAATGACTCGTCTCTGTCCCTGTCCAAATGTCCTCCTGGTTGTGCTGACACTGACCCTAACCCACCAGACTGTCTCTGTCCTGGTCCACCTGGTCCTGCATCTGACCGGGATTATATTTAATGACTCTGGACACTGAACACATACATTTATTGACCTGCATGTCATCAACACATTGACGTGGACTAGGTAGGTAATGTACTAACCCACCAAAACCTCTACAGAATTAACCATAACTGCTCCAGAATCAACCATACCCTTTACATACCCAACCATAACCTCTACAGAATCAACAATAACCTCTACAAAACCAAACACAACTGCTCCATAACCAACCATAACCTCTACAGAATCAACCAGAACCTCTACAAAACCAAACACAACTGCTCCATAACCAACCATAACCTCTACAGAATCAAACATAACCACTACATAACCAACCATAACCTCTACAGAATCAACAATAGCCTCTACAAAACCAAACACAACTGCTCCATAACAAACCATAACCTCTACAGAATCAAACATAGCCACTACATAACCAACCATAACCTCTACAGAATCAAACATAGCCACTACATAACCAACCATAACCTCTACAGAATCAAACATAGCCACTACATAACCAACCATAACCTCTACAGAATCAACCATAACCTCTACATAACCAACCACAACTTGCTCTATAACAGTACGATGTTCTTGCTGATACCTAGAAATCTGACAAACTTGCCCCAACAATCCTTTTTATTGAGTTAATGAGGCATATTCTAGCCATGGCATACAGAACAAAGAACACCAGGCCCTTTTTACAAACACCTCAAAGCATGATTTAATTTATTTAACTTTAAATAAACTTTTTATCCGGTAATTCACTAAAGTGTGTTCTTGATCTTGCCAGGCAGAAGAACACACTGCTCAACAAGAGGCCTACAGGCTACGATTTTAGGAACCAACTAGAGTCCAGGTGACAATTCCGATCGGGGTAGAAAGACCTAGCGACTTTCTAAAACTCTTTAAAACCCACAAATTCAAACCCACAAACACAGCCACATGTTTCAAAACTGTAAAGGCAACAGTCCTTCAACCCACGGGTTAGTAGGAGACCACCATGAACTCACTCAAACAACCGCCTGGACCAAGAGTGGAAAAAGGAGAGAGACATGAGAGAGAGGGGATTGGGCAGAGGAAAGGAGAAGGAGTAACAAAGGGATTAGTCTGTCTATCTGTTAACTCTACATTTGCTCGTCTTCAGTGGTGGTGTAGCTGGGTTTTAAAATAGACCCTCGGATATCATGTGACAGGATAGCTATTCCAGGCAGCCAGCTAGCCTCCCTCTGATTGCCCAGCAACTCTGAAATAGCTATTTCTACAGGTGACCCTCCCTTAACATTGCACTGCAACTCTGAAATAGCTATTTCTACAGATGACCCTACCTTACACTGCAACTTTGAAATAGCTATTTCTACAGGTGACCCTACCTTAACACTGCACTGCAACTCTGAAATAGCTATTTCTACAGGTGACCCTACCTTAACACTGCACTGCAACTCTGAAATAGCTATTTCTACAGATGACCCTACCTTACACTGCAACTTTGAAATGGATATTTCTACAGGTGACCCTAACTTAAAACTGCACTGCAACTCTGAAATAGTTATTTCTAGAGGTGACCCTACCTTAAAACTGCACTGCAACTCCGAAATAGCTATTTCTACAGTTGACCCTACCTTAACACTGCACTGCAACTCTGAAATAGCTATTTCTACAGGTGACCGTACCTTAACACTGCAACTCTGAAATAGCTATTTCTACAGGTGACCCTACCTTACTCTGCAACTCTGAAATAGCTATTTCTACATGTGACCCTACCTTACACTGCAACTCTGAAATAGCTATTTCTACAGATGACCCTACCTTACACTGCAACTCTGAAATAGCTATTTCTACAGGTGACCCTACCTTAACACTGCACTGCAACTCTGAAATAGCTATTTCTACAGGTGACCCTACCTTAACACTGCACTGCTTCTACAACGATCTCCATTGTGATGGGGCCAGTGTTTCTGTTGGCACATGGTCGACCACGATTACCTGTATCAACAATCTGCTGTCAGCAACCGCTCTGCAACCATGCCAACTGCTTGCGGGAGGCAATCCGGGAGAATAACATGATCAACGGTGTCATTATTTAAGTGAGAATAATGTGTTGGACCACTTTCAGTCAGGTTTCAGAATTACACCACAAGACAGAAACAGCACTTCTTAGGGTGCTGAATGATTTGTTGCTGTTCTGTGATTCTGGAAATGTTCTAGCATGACCTAAGTGCTGCTTTTGATACTGTTGATCATGTTATTCTCCTGGATCGCCTCCAGCAAGGAGTTGGTATCCAAGGTGTAGCTCTAGAGTGGCTCCACTCTTTGGTTGTACTTTTTGGAACCCCAAATCAACTGAGGATCCATATAAAAATCTGGGTCCCTGTGCACTCATGTGCACCCCCAGGCAATAAATGTAAGTGGTATATTTGATTCAATAGAATTTCATAAACACAGTAATTCTGTGGTAAAAGGTTGTTTTCTTTTATACGAGGGCTATTGCAGAACATAAATCCATCCTTTCTCTTAAGGTCTTGAACGTGTGTCCTGGTTGTGCAATCTTGTCTTCCCTTCAGTTTCTCCTTACACTCATATATTCCCTCAGGTGTCCATCTGTGATTGGCTGATCAACTCTGTTTCTGCCTCTCCATTTCACAAGCACACCAATCAGCTGCTTGTTCATCTCCGTCTGCTGTTCATCTCCGTCTGCTGTCACACCCTCCCTGGTTCTGTGTTTGTGGATCACTGTTCTTAGCCGACTGTCGTTAGTTGTATTGTGTCTCTTTGTTCAATGCCGTTCTATTGTCCCTTGTGTTTGTTTTGTTACGCATATAAGCGTCTATTGCTTTCAGTTTCAATGTGGTTTGTGTACACAGGTGAGAAGAGACAGGTAAACGTGGGTCAACATTTACAACCCGCAGTAATCGCTGTTAATACCCCAGGCTGAGGAACCAGTGCCACCCAGGCATTATCTGGGTTTGTTCCTTCCCGGTGGCACTTTTGCTCTTTTGTTTACAATGTATTATAATCATTGATTTTAAGGTGCTGCTACTTGTTTTAAAGGCTTTACATGGATTGGCTCCGTTGTACAGTATGGAACCAAGTGTGTCAAACCCTTGGAGAATTGCTAATATATGTTCCATTATTAAAGAAAACATGAGTGGGCAGGCCAAACACAAAAGGCCTCTAGGTCATGTGAAGTCTTTGGTCGCCTTGCGTGTATCACACGTTTGATCAGGGCCATTTGGGCGATTTCTGTTATCATTATTATTTGCCTTGCGTGTATCACACGCACAATTGAATATTTCCATTGTATATAATTGTATATACTCTATACATGACATCACCCGTCCAGGCCACTTGATCATTTTAAATGTGCTTTATAGGAGTAGAGTCAACCCTAAAACATGTGCTACGTATACAGGTCAACCCGTGTTAGTCATAGAACCTGTGTTAGTCATAGAACCTGTGTTAGTCATAGAACCTGTGTTAGTCATAGAACCTGTGCTAGTCATAGAACCTGTGTTTGTCATAGAACCTGTGTTGGTCATAGAACCTGTGTTGGTCATAGAACCTGTGTTGGTCATAGAACCTGTGTTTGTCATAGAACCTGTGTAAGTCATAGAACCTGTGTTAGTCATAAAGGTGCTGTGAAACCATTTACTAATTCTACTGTATTTTAGGGCAGCACAAATGAGATGAAATACTGAATAGTGATTTATTTCACAAATGTTGCAATCACGGTTAATTCGCATAATTGCATGGGTGAAAACACCCACTTAGCCTACATGCTATGAGAGTGAATACAATCGAGTTAATGTTGTGTTTTGGAAATATTTTACACAACTGTGAATTTTATGGTGCTGTCTGACCTTGGCCTATGGTGCTAGTTTGGACCATGGCCTCTAGCCATCTCTGCACAGTTCCTTTTTTTTTTCTGGGGAATTAGGGATCCCTCTTAAGTTCAGCCTTTTGCCCCACCCGGGGTGGATTATTGTTTGTGCCTCAGATTCGGTTGGAGGTGCAAAACTTCTAATGACCATCTATTGTGTATGTGAGAAACTATCTTGGTACCGCTCTAGCTTGTAGCAGACGTCTTTACTAGCAGTTGAACGATGAAAATCCATCAAGTATTTCAACAAAGTCCAGGTATTTAATTAATGAACAAATAACCCACAGCACATGCAAGAAAAACTATTACGGACATACAATGCGTATGCATACAAACGTTAAGTTTCAGAAAGGGAGTGTTACAACCGCTCCTTCCTTGCTGAGAAATCTTGTTGGTCTTACAAAATCACCCTGTGGGAAACACATGTAGCCAACTACTCCACCCAGAAGCAATATGATTGATGGAGTTAGACAAACATGCATGCACACAGACACACACAGACACACACAGACGCACACAGACGCACACAGACACACACAGACGCACACAGACGCACACAGACGCACACAGACGCACACAGACGCACACAGACACACACAGACACACACAGACACACACAGACACACACAGACAGATAGAGAGAAAGAATAAGAGGAACATGGGATGACAGGGTGAGAGGAGGGGCAAGAAACTGGGAGAAAGAAAGACAGAGAGAGAAAGAATGGGTTCAACAAACACAGGGAGAAAGTGGGTGAGACAAGGGGAGAGAGAATGGGTTCAACAAACACAGGGAGAAAGTGGGTGAGACAAGGGGAGAGAGAATGGGTTCAACAAACACAGGGAGAAAGTGGGTGAGACAAGGGGAGAGAGAATGGGTAAGAAGTTCCGAGGGGATGAAGAGGAGGAGGAGGTGGCCCAACCAAATGATCGTATTAAAGGGGGTAATGGAAGGAGGAGCAGAGGGAGGGGTTACCCCTCAACACCTCCACAGTGTAAGGTGGGCTAGTGCCGCCTGGTCCAATCAGATCAGTGGGCTAGTGCCGCCTGGTCCAATCAGATCAGTGGGCTAGTGCCGCCTGGTCCAATCAGATCAGTGGGCGTGAGCCTGCCAGTGACATCTGGCAGGGGCTGGCTGAAAGCCACAGGGTCCTCGACAACTGAACCCACTGCTGTTCAGGTATGCAGGATTGTCCACATAGCTTCCCTTCTTTTTTGGGACCTGGATGTTGGATCAGAGCTCAGTCATTTCTCCTGCTACGATATGATAGGTCCAGCCCAAAGTATGTAGGGGTGTCTGTGGGGGCTGGTCATGCCTGGTCCAATCAGATCTCTGGAGGTCTGACTGAAGATATGAATGATGAGGGGAGGGGCTTATATAGTTAACGGACTTTACCTGAAGCCCCAAACAGAAGGTTCGGGACTGCTGTGCTCCAATCAAATCGCTCGGTCATACAGAATGGTGATGGTCTGACTAGTGACTTAACATTGGGACCTTCAGGCCAGGAGGGAACTACACCCATAACACCACCTTACTCCCACAGGCCAGGAGGGAACTACACCCATAACACCACCTCACTCCAACAGGGCAGGAGGGAACTACACCCATAACACCACCTCACTACGCAGAATAGGAAGGAGGGGCCAAAACAGAAAGTGTCAGATCTAGATCTGTCCAAATCCTGTGACGGAGACATGCGACAGAGATTATACGTCTGAGCACAAACACAGCATCTATGCATAGGGTTTAGTTCCTACAGGGTTGGGTTGAGTAACTACAGAGTTATGGTTTAGTTACTACATAGTTAGGGTTTAGTTATTCCATGCAGAGTGTTTAGTTCCTACAGGGTTGGGTTAAGTCACTACAGAGTTATGGTTTAGCTACTACATAGTTAGGCTTTAGTTATTCCATGCAGAGTGTTTAGTTCCTACAGGGTTGGGTTAAGTCACTACAGAGTTATGGTTTAGCTACTACATAGTTAGGCTTTAGTTATTCTATGCATAGGGTTTAGTGCCTACAGGGTTAGGGTTTATTCACTACAGAGTTATCGTTGAGTTACTGTACAATTAGGGTTTAGTTACTACTGGGAAGGAGTCTGATTGCTTGGAATCAAACCAAAGACAGACAGACATACATGATGAGCAGTCAATAGAACCAGTGATATTTTGCTTGTTGTAGGAGAAAGATAATGCAGTAAATGTTATATGAAATGTACTGTACAAGGAACTTAATTCGTGATCCACCCCAGGTCATTTGCTTGATGGCATTCAACTGGAGAATCGCCACATCCTTTCAAACATGCACAATATCCCAACCCCCCCCCCCCCCCAAGGAGTGGAAACATGACATCAGGTGACAGAACGGGGAAGGACTGGAGAGAAGCAGTCGACTGGATCACCATGTGAGAGGTCAGATAGCGTTTAAATAGATAACATTTCCTACAGTGATGACTGGAAACAGTGGCAGACATAAAACCCCAGAGGGCACAGCAGATAATGTCACCTCTAAAGCAACGCCTTCTGACAGTCCAGTCTCATCAGGTCTTTTCAGAGCTGCTATGACTGATTAGAATACTAGTAATGTTTTAGTGCAGCCTGTTCGGCTCAGTTTTCAGGGCGATCAGGAAAACTGTGGCTCTGTCCAGCAGAATAGAACATTCTTGGAATTAAATAAGGCTTCAAAATTTTGAGATAATGATGAACCAGTTAATGACAGAAAATACAATTCTGTCATTAACAGCAGTGAGATCAAACCAATACATTACAGCAGTGAGGTCAAATCACCTAGAAAACTTTACAGCAGTGAGGTAAAACTACCTCCAATACAGTACAGCAGTGAGGTAGAACCACCTCCAACACTTTACAGCAGTGAGGTAAAACCACTCCCAACACATTACAGCAGTGAGGTAAAACCTTGTCCAACACATTACCGCAGTACGGTAAAACCCTGTCCAACACTTTACAGCAGTGAGGTAAAATCACTCCCAACACATTACAGCAGTGAGGTAAAACCTTGTCCAACACATTACAGCAGTAAGGTAAAACCCTCTCCAACACTTTACAGCAGTGAGGTAAAACCACCTTCAACACTTTACTGCAATAAGGTAAAGCCACCCCACCTCGCTAAAACCAGTGAGGTAAAACCCTGTCAAACTGAAAGGTTATTATAGTTTGCGCAATAACACCTGCCTACCTTCCTTCCTCTGACCTTTACCGTTTTCACAACCTCCCTAAACCTGTCCACAAGCACAGCAGCTGACAGCTTTACACCCAGTTAAAGGGGCCTTTGTTTGCAGACAGCATGGTTCACATGAGGAGGGCTAATGGCAGGAATACTTAAATGTTCAGTTGCTAAATACATTTCTGGACCTACAGGATGCATTTATAACAACTTTTTAACCCTCTGATTCTTGGAGATATAAACTTAGACGGTTAATGCCTCATGAGCTTAGTCATGCGGTCAGAACACCCTGTCAGAACCCAAAATATAAACTTGTTTTACTCCAATTGTTCTGTAAACGTTATAAATCATTTCATCCAACACATGTGTGGACCTGATGTTTGCTAAACAGCACCGGCACTTGTATTGGAACTTCAGTGCATCAGTCAGAGGACATGTTGATGGAAATGACATGACAATATAGAGATGACATGACGATAGAGATTACATGACAATAGAGATACCATAACAATAAAGTTGACATGAGGATAGAGATGCCATGACAATGGAGATGCCGTGACGATAGAGATGACAATAGAGATGCCATTACAATAGAGTTGACATGGCGATAAAGATGACATGACAATAGAGATGCCATAACAATAGAGTTGACATGACGATAAAGATTACATAACAACAGAGATTACATGACAATAGAGATACCATAACAATAGAGTTGACATGACGATAGAAATTACATGACAATAGAGATGCCATAACAACTGAGATGACATGAAGATGGAGATGACATGATGATGGAGATGACATGATGATAGAGCCACTGGGGTCTTCATGAATATATCAGAAATATATACATAAGACTATTGTATATATAACCACAAGAACCCATCAAAATCAAATTCTGAGAGCCATTGAGTTGAGGGAATGGAATTTTTCTTTAAGGGATTATATTAGTGTAAAATACTATCTTAGTATATACAATTATTTACTTTTTGTTTATCTTAATTAACAATGTAATAACCATGTGTTACAGATAAAACATGATTAATAATAACAATAAATAACGTATGTGACTATTTAAGGCAACTAGCTATCCAGTCCTATAACAAGCAAATAACTGTTTTGCTGCTGTATCTTCATGGACCAATAATCCAACCCTGTTTCCAGGAAAGATAAATATGAATAAAAAGAGGATGCAATGAGGTGGAAATCATTTAAACCCTATATTTAATTGAACATATTACAAAGACAACATGTCAAATGTTGAAACTGAGACATGTTATGGTTTCTCATCATCTATGATACATAATATTATTATAGAATTGTGAGAATCCGGAGAAATCTCTGTACGCAAAAGACAGAGCTTAAAAACAATATTGGATGGCTGTAATCTTTGGGCCCTCAGGCGGCTCTGCGTTAAAAACGGACACCGTTGTGAATCACAACATGAGATCAGGAACCTTTTTAAAACCCATTGTCTGTGAACACAGTACGTTGCTGCGTCCACAGAGCAAGTTAACACTCAACCAGGCAAGAAAGAAACCGTATATAAACAAGATCCAGAACCGCTACCACCTTTTCTGGGTCTGAGCTTTTCTGGGTCTGAGCTTGTTCAAGGTGGAAAACAGCCTTGTGGTCTGAAGAATCAAAATGTACTTTGTTGGGAATCATAGAGGATGCTTCCTTCTAAACTAAAGAGGAGAGGGATCATCCAGCTTCTTATCAGCCCACAATTTAAAAGCCAGCATCCGTGATGGTATGGGGGTGCATTTGTGCACATGGCATGGGTGACTTGCACATCCGTGAAGGCACTGTTATTGCTGAACTATATATAAAGGTTTTGGAGCAACATATTTTGCCATCCAGACAACGTATTTTTCAAGGAAGGCCTTGCTTATTTCAGCAAGACAATGCCAAACCACATTCACACATTACAACGGCATGGTTCCATAATAAGAGTCTGGGTGCTAAACTGACCTACCTGCAGTCCAGACCTGTCAACCATTTAATATGTTTGGCATTACATTGAGAAATTAAAAATACAAAACAAACCCAAGCTGTTGAGCAGCTGAAATCCAATATCAATATTTTACTACAGAAATTGGTCTCCTCAGTTTCCAAATGCTTACAGAGTATTGTATAAGGTGATGCAACACAGTGGTTAACATCCCCCTGTCCCATCAAATTCAAAATGGACTTGTATTTTTTGCAATGTTTCAATATTTGATAAGTTGTCTTTTCCAGTTAAATATTGTGATAAATGATTTGCACCTCACTGCATTCTGTTTTTGTTTTTTGATTGTTTTGAATATATATCGCGAAACTGTTTGTGATAGCGTATCAGTGTTAGGTTTTAATAGTAGGACATTGGATGTCTTAGCCTAGGCCAAGTAAAAAAGTTTAGCAAGAAATTAAAAACTTTAGCAGCAACTTAAGCAGTGGCCCGTTAAGAGCATAGAACTCCAATAGAGCAGTAGCAGATGATCTCCCTTAAAAGTATGCACAGGGTAACCAGATCCTCCCTCTGTAACACCGCCGTAAAGTCACACACGCTGGCATGCGCACACAATATTTGAGTAAGATCCATATCTTACTCAACCAAAACCAAGTTTCCAAAACTACACACATCCGGTAAAGTTTTACATTTTCTAAGGTCAATGAACAGAAATGGTCCATTTTAATGGTTGCTGTAGGTATTCGCATAAACCGATTGTTCGATAGTTTTTGCAGTGGTTGATTTCTCTAACACCATGAGCTAGCCTGTGCGTGTTATGGTAATTAACCACCTGATTACACCTATTGCCTTACCCGTCAGGGGTGACTTACAAGGTGAAGATGAACGCTAACCAGAGGGTTGTGACCGCGTATTATGGGAGAATTTGGTGGCAAGGGGGCGGGACTTAAAGCCAATAGTCAACTGAATTAGCAGAACATGTAACCTTCGTTGTTTCACACACAAATGCATTCTCTGCACATGTGTCCCTCCAGGTAGGTGAACATTACCTCACATGTTCCAAGATTTAAAGAAGATGTACAAAGCGGTCTGAAAACACGAATACGTAAATATAGTCAACACTGAATAAACATAGACAGCTGTTTATTTCAACCCCCACGGCTTAAGTATCCGTAAGCCTCGGAATAATTTCACGAATCCGTTTCAAAAAATGGAATAACAACAGAATATTTTTTTTAACTAAATGTATCACAATTTCACGTCACAACGTGTGTGTGTGTGTGTGTGTATGCTTGCTAGTGGCACTGTTGCGCTTATAAGGGAATGGTAAAGGCTGAGCGGTTTCAGAGCGCAATAAATAATGTGGCAAAATAACTTTCCACACTACTAGAGCATCCGACGCTCTACTGATACGGCACTTATGCCACAGAAACCTTGACTAAAAGCATTTTGTCACTGGTGGTAAAGTAGTTTTAGTTGGTTCTGCCTACATGGGGGAAGTTACAATGGGCTACAGTATTGCAATGAAGCCTCCCTCTCTCCAAACTATAATGGACTCTTTATTTCAGACCATGTGCACCATAGACAGCCAGCGTGAATCTAATATATTAGCCAGAAGTGCAGTTTTAACAAAGGCATGAGATTTTACACGCAGATAACAAAGACAGGGACACTTTCCCCCCTAAACATTCAGAAAAAGTGGGCATGAATAGCATCATGTTGACAGCGCAGAACAACTCGCAAAGAAGTTACGTGATATAGTAAGAGTCTTTCACCAGCTAGTTTACCTTAATCCGCGCGGGTAGACGCATGGAGCGGCGACAACCGATGATTCTATTAATTCACCATGCGGGAGAACAGAGGCTGCAGCAATATGCAAGCGGTGTGCGTACAAGTGGCGGCTTCAGATCAATTGATCGTTTTTTTATATATTTGTCTCGACTGACAGGTAGAAGATTCGTGACGCGAAGGTGGAGGGTCGAGTGGCAGGACTTCGTATTTTTTGGTTGATGAAAACTGAGGCAAGGGGGAGGATTGGAACGCACTCACTATAATCCCGCCCACCACTATAATCCCGCCCACCACTATAATCCCGCCCACCACTATAAAACTCTTCGTGCCAAATGTTGAAGTTAAATTGGTAATGCATACATTGGTCTGAAAACAGGGCCGGCCCTAGCCTTTTGAGGCCCCTAAGCAAACGTTTATTTGAGTGGCCTCTTTCTTTTAGCGCTTATGTTGCTTATGCCTAGGGCCAGCCCTCTCTGGAAATATGAATAGTGGAAAGATGTCGAAACAAGAGGTTGAATTGTGGATTCGGTTTGTAACACGCGTACTCGTACAAAGTGTGAATGTAAGTAAGATCGCAATGCAATGAGTGTATGAGTGTATTATTGTGAATACACTGTGATGTAAGTGGGCGCGCTGCATCGTGTGAATGACCCACGGATAAAATATCAGGCTGTTTGTATAACGAGACCTGAGTTGCATTGGAGGGTTACTGAGTGAATGTGTGGACGGGGCGAATAGAGGACAAGTTGTAGATAGACTGTTAGTTATAAAATTGTATTTCTCTTTTAATTCTTTTTGATTTCTCTTTTGTAAAGTGTGTCTTTGTAAAGCACATTGAATTGCTTCTATGTATGAATTGTGTTATATAAATAAACTTGATTGATTGATGAAATATACAGGAAATAAACATTGGTCTCGAAATATCAAATTCAACAATCCCAAACACCAAATATGGGACTCACGTCACTTGACTTGGACTTGGTAGGCCTGACTCAAATCCCATTTTGCGACTTGAAGGAAAACACTCGCAACTTGACTCAATTGTGACTTCACTTGGGCTACATCTCAAATTGCATAGTTTGCATAACATATAGTATGCTCGATTATTATGCAAGAAGATGAATGTCTCAAACCATTGTATGCTGAATAGTATTTTGTTTCTAATTATGTGTCTTTAAAGGGTCATATACTCTTGTAATCTTCATCTGGCACAGTCACAAAGAGGACGGGATACCTATTAGATTCTGCCTCCTCTCTGGGTTTCTTCCTATTCCAATGTTAGTAGGGAGTTTTCCCCAGCCACTGTGCTCCTATATTTTGTTATTGCTTGCTTTTCATTAGCTTGTTGTGACAACTGCTAATGTAAGAAGGCTCTACAATTGATTGAAGCAGTTTTTTTATAGCTTTAGGCTGATTTCATTGTAAAATTTAGTTGAGATGTTAATACCTATTGAAATTTACAAAGGCAATTAGTTAATTGTACAAATAATGACAGTGGGTTATATGCAATGAGAAGCACTCTGCTTTTACCAAACAAATCTGGATGATGTACTTCTCAATGTAACCAATGAATAAAAGCTAACTTTGATGTCTTAAGGCTGGATGAAGAATTCTTCAGATTTCTGTTTGGAAATCTAAACGCCCAGATATTTGACATGGTCTTTCATGGGAATGACCCCTACTTGTCAAACAAATAGAAAACTTAACATTTAGCAACATGCAGTATGAGAACTGAAGCATAACAGTTAGCAATATGCAGTATTTAGCAACTTTTTTTTTTTTAGCTTTTTCTTCCACAAACATTTTATCATTAACCAACTGTGATACATTTGATTCCCTGCCTCAAATAGGTTGATGCCTTAGATTTCTTGGTCATTACCAAGATATTTAGAGATAATCTCACTATTGTCATAAACAGAAAACATTAAATTCTGCATCTCTGAAGAACCAGATGTTTCAGAGAAACTGTATATGAAGAGCTTGATTGTGAAAATGCCATATCCTTTTAGCACCTCACATTATTAACAGACATTTGTTAATTAAAATGTCTGTTAATGAAGCTTGTCATTTGTTGTCCTGTTATTCCATAAAATCTTCTTTAAATAATAACGTATGCAACATTTTATGAATGCTAGAACCCTTTTTCCCTTTGTTCTGAATTATTCCCAACCCTTCTTCTTTAAATTACTCACACCACTGAAAATAACTAACGTTAATGTCTTGTATGTTTTAACCAGCATCCAGATTCCTTTTAAGCCATTACTTTATTATCTGATAGTTGTGAGCAAGAAGTTTGTTATAGAAGAAACAAATAATATAGTCCAGACTGAGGGATTTAAACCAGCAACCTTTTGGCTCCTGGTCAAACACTAAGCTACTAACATGCATTCACAAATTCCAGAATCTCACACAAATCAACATTGTGTAATTGTCAGAAGTAATCTTTGGTGAAAAACCATCTGCTGATTTACCAGTAATAAAACACAAAGCCGCAAGACAAACTGAATCCAGATGTTTCAATACTGACGCAAGCACCATAACCCAACAGACACAAAACATTGCCAGGCACCGTAAGCTGAGATGATAGATGTTTCTCTGGTGATGTAAGATTATTTATTTTAATACTTTATTGATGTATTTAAAAAAAATATTGTATTCAACTTTTAACATGTAAGAAACAGGTTGATACAGAAACTTGCTAAAGATTAAAAAAACCTGGTTGCACTGTCCAGTTTCAAAATCTACATTCCTTTGTCTGAAGACACATTTTCAACATCCTCTTCAAATGAATTCAGAATGGGACTCCTGGGGTTTGGTTTGAGTGTGACCAGTAAACAGTGCTGGTGGGGTGTGTTCTTGTGAAGATTCTGGCAATATCATTGACGTCTCAGTGGCACTCTCAGTAACATTGTACTGTATTTAAAACAACTTTTTTGACCATCCACGGTCCATGGTGGCGAGAGGTTTAGTCCTTCGACACATGGAATTACCACATGTAGCTGGCTGTGACAGGACAATTCATTGTCAAGCTGTTCATCGTCAGCACTGACAACCAAACAATACACTTGCCGTTTTGAGGCCCACTGTGGGACAGCGGGAGTTCGAAAGCAACTGCCCCCTTTGTTCCAGAAAGTGTTGTTCATATGTTGCCTTGTGGTTGTGGTAAACAATATTGAAATTCTCTTTGGATTTGGGCCGCAGATTTAAAGGGGCACTTCTGCAGAACAATAACAAGACTTGTCGCCTCCTTAAGATCTGGAATCCATGATGGTTTTGGTTGGGAAGGACAGTTGTCGTGTTGATATCTTACTAACCCTTAAGGGGATCAATGGTCTATAAGTTGGATTAAAGGAAACCTGATCCTGGTCTCGGCTCCACTCTGACACCCTTTGTACACACAGACACAAATCATCAATTCATATCCACTTTTTATTCACAAGCAAATAAAACATTTACACAAAAAGACTGCCAAATTAAAACCCACCCCATCCCAATCAGCCAGTCAGAGGAGAGCTGATAGAAAACATTTTCTGTGAGCAAACGGAACCAACTAGTCCCCAGTTGAGGAAGTGTTCAGGACGAGCGCTTGGCTTACTCTGAGCACGCAGTAAAAACAGAGTGGACAGGAAAAGACGAGCAGGTGAACCTTTTTGAAACTGCAGCAGAAAACAGTTTGCCGTTAAACACAGTCTACGCTTTGGACAAATGGGAGTTCATCTTAAATTGTACTGAGTGGATCAAGAGGAGATCATGCTATGATACAGGCAGAAAGACAGTTCAGGTCTGGTTCAGCTGGAAGTTCATGTTGAATTACTCCGCGAATCGGAAATAGACATACTCCCAACACCAACGGTAGAGAACCTTCAGCTCCACAAATTTCTCTTTAGCAGTTCCAGAAGAGAAAGAATGTGATGATTTACAGATCTCATCATACCTTATAATCTCTTAGTTCTCACACACACCCGTTTTCACAATATTGTACAATATTCACAATATATACATACACACACACACGCACGCACTCACACATACATACATACATACATACATACTTGTTCAACTCAAAAACGGTCATGTTGTGGGAGTCCGGTAGGGGCGTCATGTGGTCAGTGGG
>JACXGK010010459.1:0-17888 GCA_016801125.1 Novumbra hubbsi | reverse complement strand
GAGAGGGAAACAGACACACCCTCACTGATCCAGCCCAGACACTGCCTAGCATGTGGAGAGGGAAACAGACACACCCTCACTGATCCAGCCTAGAAACCGCCTAGCATGTGGAGAGGGAAACAGACACACCCTCACTGATCCAGCCCAGACACTGCCTAGCATGTGGAGAGGGAAACAGACACACCCTCACTGATCCAGCCTAGAAACTGCCTAGCATGTGGAGAGGGAAACAGACACACCCTCACTGATCCAGCCCAGACACTGCCTAGCATTATTAACTGAGGGACGGAGATAGTACAGGATTGTGTTGTGAGAAGACTTCCCACCTCCAGTGACAGTCAACAATATTACAATGAACTCCTTACCCACTTCTGACAAAGACTGCGAGACTATATAAAAAGCATATTGTACAATAGATCACTGCAATCCTTATACTATGCTCACCTTTCACGAAACAAAAAAGAAGTAGGTGTCTGGGATCTGAAAAACACCACCAGTCAATTGGAAGAATCATTATTATCTTAAGTAGACGTTTAATTTTAAGGGCAGGTTAGGAAGAAATGTTACAATAAAGTAGGTTAAGGCCCTCATAAGACACCACAGTTAATGGATGTAAATATGTAAAATGTAAATAGCAATGATAATACACTGGGAAAGATGAATACATCTATGTGTGAAGGGGGGGATCCATTCTGAGTAAATGATGTGGAAATCCATCACTTTCAGAATGGATGTAAAAGAAACAGTTCTGTTTTCCGCCTAATCAGTAAGAGTGTGGAGGTATAATAATCAAGAAAAGATAACGGGAATTGGCTATTAGATGAAATCTGCAAAATGATTTCACTTCCCAAATAATGTCCTTTCCGCACACACTTTTCATTGTGTGCAGTAGAGTGGATCCAGTAACACATTTTTGAAGCTCAGTCTGGTCAGCATTCGTGTCAACATGGTTGAGAATTTCCAAGCTCAGTATATAAAGAGCAGCTTATGCTGTACCAAAGGTCATGCCTAGTGAATTAGAACCATCAACAACAAAAACAGAACTGCAGGGCTATTCAGTGCATTTGTGAGAGTTAGCTTGTGTAAGCATGATATAATTGGTGCTCTCCATCATTCATACAGAGTTCACACAACAGTGTCATAAGGTCCCTTGTCCAGAAATGTATTTCGCAATTAGCCAAATTTAAATTATAACAATCGCGGCGGTCCTACAGGTTAGAAGAACTTAGAGAACAGCAAGGCCACTCAAAAGAACATTGCCCTTGTGAACTGCTAGATGGTCATAGCAAAGCCCAGTCATCACCAAACCCCAGATCACAGCAAAAATCGAAGGAACAAAACAATCCAAGAGAGAAAAAATTCTAACTAGTAGAGCTACTCAAGATGCACTGTAAGAACGTGAATAGACTTTGTATTGTCTTTGGGACACCCGAAAGCTTTTAAAATGGCAGCTATTGTGCCCTTGACTAATGCATTGCTGGGACAAAGGTTACCAATGGACCGTGCTGTAATGAAAATGATGAATTACATTTTGAAAGCACTTTTCATTATAGAATAATCTCAAAGTGCATAAAAAATAAAGATGTCTGGGACTGTGCAGTTACATGAGACTGGTAACTGGTTGATCATGTTTTTATAAAAAGCAAAGCTAATTTAAGCTGCATTATAAGATGTTATCTTGTTACCAATGCATTTTCCACAAATAGCCACAAATATTCCCCCGCAAATATTCCTGGTTAGCCTTAAGTATGTAGAATTATTTATTCTCCATATAGGTGTGCAGAATTTATTCTCCATGTAGAAAGTGCAGTAACAACAGTTTGCTTTCAAAGGTAAAGTAATGTTTACCTTGAGTTCTCCAAATATGTAAATTGATGAAAGATCAAACATCTAACATATGTTCTGAAACAAAATGTTACTCCACGATTACTCCAGATACAACGTATTTTTTCTGAAATTACACTGCCCCAAAACATATTTTACATAATGCCCCATTGTCTGGCAGCTGCTGCATTACATTGCATTAGAACTATATTTTAACGATAGGCTAACAGGGTGTTTCCTATAAAGACAGAGAGAGATAACATGAAAACGAATCGGGCTGAGTTCGCTTGTTGCAGGTTTGTATTGTGGCATCCTGCACTACGTGACTGTGTTAAATAATTAAACCACTGGTAACAGTGCAGGGAAAGTCTTCATGGAAATGCAGCATTTGAAGACAATGGAAGATTTAGAAAGGCCTTCTTTATGGTATCATAATCTCCTTTAGTAGCAAATCCATTAATGGTCCATTCAACAGTGAACGGTCCCGCCAAATGAAATGGTTAATATGGCAGCCTCCTGAAGCAGCTAGCTCAATAACCCAATGTCTCCCGATGCACAGCAGTACCACAGCAAATAACCCCATTATGAATGGAGAGAGCCAATGTGATGACATCTGTTTCCTTATTGGAACCCTCCATGGTGTTTCTGCGGTGAGCAGAAATAAAAGGGGAAGACAGCCCCCCGTTGGCAGAGCACGATGTTTGCCAAAGGGGAGTTCTTAGGTTCAATTCCCAAAGGGCATTCCCACAATGAAAAAGTGCACACTCACTATTGTAACTCGCAGAGAAGAGTGTTTGCTAAATGGCTGTAATGTCAAACCGAACCTGGGGAGAAGAAGCTGAACATGCTCCTTTCAATCTCTCTCTCTGTCCATCTTTCCAACCCTACCTCTCCCTCCCTCCCTCCCCACAGGGCGCAGGGCTATTGATCAGCAGCCGCTGTTTGACAGCACAGTCAGGCTATTAATATGTGTGGGTGTGAACAGCAATGGCAGCAGTAAACAGGACAATCCCAGTCATCACCATAAAATACACAGCACCAATGCCCTGGAGGACAGAACTAACGCCAGCCCACGCAACAGTCAAGCGAAGAGGTCGTCAAAGACGCCAGAGACACAATTAGACATTCTCGCACATGTGGGAAGACACGCCGTGCACACAATTCTAAACATGTACTGTACCGACGCAAGCTTGCTTTCTCACTACAAAACACATCAGTAGGTTATGTCTGTCAACTCACTCGGTTGGTTATGTCCGTCAACTCCCTTGGTTGGTTATGTCTGTCAACTCACTCGGTTGGTTATGTCTGTCAACTCACTCACTAGGTTATTTCTGTCAACTCAGTCAGTAGGTTATGTCTGTCAACTCACTCGGTTGGTTAGGTCTATCAACTCACTCAGTAGGTTATGTCTGTCAACTCACTCAGTAAGTTATGTCTGTCCAGTTCCGGAAAAGGCCCTTTGAACAGACACACGTCTGACTGTCTTCTCTTCCCTTCAGGAGGCTGCTTCATTTCTTGGGTGAGATCAAAACACAGACCAATTCCCTACATGGTGCACTACTGTGAACTACGTGAGCCAAACTGTACTCTGAGCTGACGGCCATTGGAGACTCTTTCTTGGAGGAGGACAGAGAGCAAGCAAACCTCTTAACCAGGCTTAGCACATGTATGAAATCCCAGCTAATGTGTGAGTGAAGGCAACAGGGGGAACGCAGGCTCAGATGGACTCCTACACCCCCTTTCCCCGCCATTAACTCCAGACTGACAACATGAAGGCTGCCAGGGACCACCTGGGGAATGTGAAATAAGGTGGTGAGGAAAACGTTCCCTTCTCAGTGGCAGATGTGTCTTGTTGTTTCCCCTGTCAGCAGGTCACACTGGTGGGTTAGAGGAGTCACTGTAGACCGTTCTAAATGAATACAGTCTATAGGAGAAGGAATGGTGACAAAAGGCAAATCTGCTAGTGTATTACTGCTTTTTTCTTTAAGCTTTCCTCCACCCAATCCACATACATCAGTGACGCAAACTATAACAGTGGCGTCTGAAGAGCATCATGGGTATTTTCAATAAGCTATTGATGGGGTTGGTGGAGGTCAAAATTCCATTTAGCTCCAAAATGGCTCACACATTTGCGTACAATATAGCCTGAAGTGTTTTCTAGACTCAGCAAGTCAGATAAAGAGGTCTACAGATGGGGTTTGATATTCAGGAGCAGCGGACACTTTGGTAATGTGATACACTCACTAGTCCCAATGCCAATCACAGGTCTAAATCTGTACCTGATTAAAAGAAAAAAAAATGAAAGAAGTGCAACTGGCCAGAACTGAGAACATCCAAAGTTGAGTTTAAAGGGCTTTAAACATTATTCTACTTCCTAGGTTGATGTGCTACTAAATATTAAATCCCATATGTGCAAATATAAAATCCCACTATATTTGCTCATATTAAATACCATATGAGCAAACATAAATGTAAGGTGATAATGTTCTGGTCACTAAGAACCGCCTCTAGAGACAGGAATGGTGACATAACTTTATATGCATTTAATTAAAGATTGAAGATAGGACATTTAAGATGCATTTATATGTAAAGGGTGGGCCCGTTCACAAATCACACTGCACCCTCCTCCAGAACTTTGATAGGTGACTCCTCTCTTTTTCTCTGTTATAACCCTACCATCATTGCGATCCACCCAGTCATCCAGACAAATACAATTGAGCATGCCTTTCACATGCCTGGTTGAGCATCACCTGGGAAGATATCCAACACTGGGTTTTATACTTCAGGAAATCATTGAATGCAAAAAATATGCAAAACATACGCAAGAGAAGAAAAAGAAATTAAAACTAAGATAGAACTTTTTGATTAACTGTAGGTTCTGATGGCCATACTTAACCAATCACTGAATGTAACCCTCGACTCTCATGCTTGGTTCCTACAATGCCTTAGAAACAACTTTAGGTATGCTAATTTTGGGTGCTGTCAACATAATTACTATAAACACTAGCATTTGCATTTGAACCCTGTTTTTTTCTTCACACTATTTAATTCTAAAATACAGGCTAGACTTTAGCCTACCAAATTAAATTATGTTTTTTTATTTTTACTTAACAACTCTTCTTGATTTTTTTGATATTTTTTACCAACCCTAATCAGATAAAAGGTTCATGTTAAAAGTCTGTTTATGTAAATTGAAATGCAATATCTTTATTGTTACAGGTTTCTCGGTTGCTTTTACTTTTACAAAGGAAGGAGCATTTGTCTAGCAACTTGAAGTGGGACTTTGCATGTCCACTTGCGTTGCTACAGAAAGCAGTCTCTACGTGATGTCATTTTTTTAACCCTTCTCTCCCTGTCTTGTACAGAATCAGAGGTGTTCTAGGAAGGATATTATAGTGCTGGACATTCCCATCTGAGTCTTATCAACACTATCCAAGGACTCCTTAGTGTTGGAATTCTTGCCAACCTCATTCTGACTTATTTGTAAAGGAGAAATTATATCCCGTGGGTCTCATATTTGAATGGATGGTCATTTTGTAGTAATATTGTTGGTAAACCAATTCATGTTCAATACCAATGAAAATACTGATAGGTTGAGATGTATTAACAAGTTGTAAAATTATGATGAGGGTATATATTGACAGGCACAAAAGGCAAAGCTTATTGTTTTAGCACTAATTCAATTTCCAGTAACTATGTTTGAAAGCTAAGACGCAAGGCCAATTATATCCATCAATATTATATTTCTACTTTTATGTAAAGCCCAATCAGAATACAACTGATTATTATTTTAATATATAAATATATGTATACATCTCTTAGGAAAAACAACAACATTGATTGCAGTAATCAAGACGTTCCCCCCAGGGCACCTGTCTAGTCAATAACCTTCATCTTGATGTGGAAATCCATTGTCTGAATGTAACTCCATCATCTGAGAGAAGTCTCCTTGTCACTGGTTAGTTTCTACATTCCATAACTGATACAGAAACCAATTTACACATATATTATGCGTTGTGTTACAGAAAGAAAGAGAAGAGAATGTGCTAAAATATCATTAAGACAATTCATGTTGCAGCAGTATATGTGCACTGGAGCAGCACCGTAGAGTGCCGGACCACCCTAGGCCAAAAAGGTTGCTGCATTGATCAATAGTTAAATCAACAAGGCTCCTAATTGAACATTTACATTTGTATTTACTGAGTAAACAAACAGATACCTCCAGTAGTATTGGCCATCTTGGTAAAAATTGGAAAAAAAGGCTATGAAAAATGTTTTAATGTTTATCAGCTTCATCTTTCACAAAACATATATTCGGATAAGATGAAAAAAAAAAATCAACTCTGATACTTTGAGTAATGTTTAACTCTCAAACTATCTGCAAAAAAGACATATGGCCGTTCATCAACGTCCCAGTGAGGCTCATGGAAGTTCAAGATGATTGAAACTTCTAAATAATTGCCTTGATGGTGCAGATTGGTATTGATAGGTGTCATGCTATATATTTAATAGCCTTTGTTTCAATACCTAATCATGTTACTGACCCGTTGCAGATTCACGTTTTTAGCCTTTAGTTTAAACATTTGATGGGTGGTCTTTAAATTACTGGGTTTAAATTACTTGCAAATAACTGCCTTCTGTTTTCTGTTACATTTAACGCAGCATACACATTTTAGGAAACAGGGTTGTATGTTACATATAAAAAAAATATATAAATTCATTAATTTGTTATGATAATAGTCCATATAACGTAGGCTACATTATTTTGTGAAATTAGAGACACAACATAAACATAATAGGAGATGGCTGGCCTTGTTGTCAGACACATGCTGCATTTCGCAGAAAGCACAATGTTAAATGCTGCCTGCTGTTTTGGATGCAATCATCAGCAGAACCAACAGTTACACACAATTTCCATATACAATTGCACAACAGGCTCCAAAGAGGTTTCTCGGCAATCAGTTTCCTGAATTCCTCCAGAACCATGAACTATATAGATATTGTCATTAAAACACCACCCCAGTACAAGTGAAACTTTGTGATAATAAAATGCTTCCAACCAAATGTGTAGATAATGTGATGTGCAAAACATGTACAGAACATGTGGTGTTGGCAAGTGGACAAGTGGAATGGGCAAGTAACCAAACGTTCTGTCCATAGAACATTGTTCCAGAACTCTTGAGGATCAAACTTGCATTTACGTTCTTCCTAGTGTGCAGTGGAATCCTCTGTCACTGCCATTAATCCCATTGGTTCTGGTGACTAACCTTAGCTGAGGTGAAAGAGCTCTGCAAGCACCTGGGTTTGGTTCTGGATTTTGTTCTTTGTGACTTCCTGGACCATTTTACACCATTTTGGCAGGATGGTCACTCCTAGGAAGATTCACTACCATAACAAATGTCCTCCAATTGGACAATATGGTTCTGATGTTGGTTAAATGAAGTCACAGACTCTTTAGAAATATTTGTGTTACCTCATCCAGAATGATACGCCAACAAATGTTTCCTGGAGGTGCCTTAGAACAAAAGTAAGGGCCAAAGGCAGCTAGATTGATGTTGGACCTTAGTGGCCTAAATCAGGCCTGTTTCTTTAGAAAGGTTTACATACAAACTTTCATTTGGTTAAATAAACTTGTTGGGTGTTAAAATACCAAACAAATGAAACAAGCCCTTAACTTTGGAGTAATTCTCAGAGACTTCCTTTATAACTTACTACAAAAAGTTGTTACCAAATGTCAAACAATGAATGCAACAATCTAGAAAATCAGACAGGGAGCAAACATTTTTTAAAAGCTTTCTATATTCTTGGCATTCTGTATCGGCACAGCAGAGCAGTTAGCACTAATGCATTACAACATAACCTGTTATAGAGTAGCGTATGTAATTGTCATAAGATTGCTTTTCATCTTTTTCCAAGGCTTCCCCAGTCACTTTACAGAGGTACTGAATGCCTTTTAGACGTTTATATTATAAATGTAGTTTATTTATTTTGGTATGGAAATCTTTTTTGCATTTGCTTCATTTGAACTCATTCAAGCCTAACGAGTTCCTTACTTTTAGTCATTCAGAGGCTGTATAGATCAGTTATCAGGAATGATCAACTGAGTAAAACCACAGATGAAACTTCGATAGTCCTGCATTGGTACCATGGCATTGAACTTCACCGACACCCCTCTCCCGTGGGGTGATTGATGGCATGGAGGAAGTGTTGCCTGCAGACGCCTATCTTTATCTTGAGTACGCATTGCGTGATTAATCAGAGGGTTACACCCCTCTGACACTCTTCCAAACTGTGAGGTAGACCGGCACAAAGGGGCTGACAGGTATGAGGCAACTAATAATGAATCAATTAAAATGTATTCATTACATGATCTAAAAAAATTATAATCATAATTGTAATTTTGTCCACAGTTTTAACACATTTAACCAGCGATGAAAAACGTTTATTTGTAGGTAACAATGGTAACGTCAAAGCCCTCCACTGCTGTTCTCATCATTGCTGACGGCACCTAGTAATAATCTACACATCTATAAATATAAACGGGTGAGTAAATACATGCATCAAAGAAAGCAGACTGTATCAGTGTTGGATTCTCCACCCGCTCCATCCGCCTTTCAGCTAGGACATTTTTATCTGTCACCTAACAATTCAAATATTATGCTAGTACACTTACACAGTTCAAAGATAATAGAAACGGAAGAGCTCTTTCACTGAAGATAATGCTTTAGGGACCAGCAAGCCACTTACGTAATTGGTAAACAAAAAATATACATTGGAAAAAGATTATATACACCTCATCATATTATTGTTACCAACTTCTCTCCCAAATGCATTGAGTCTGAAGCCCAAAGCATGGATTGCAAATGGGAGGTTAGCACTTTTAGAGCACAATGTTCTTGGACCAGCGTGGGACCTGATCTGAAGAAAAAAACTTAGCTGAAGCGCTGTTCATTCTGTAATACTGTGTTTTTTCTGCAGATGTGAAATCGTAATTAGCTACTGTAGTACTGAGATATCTCAAACCCTGTAGCTAACTAGCTAGCTACCATCCTTGGCAACAGTGTTAATGAGTTTCAACAATTTTGGTTATTGATGGCTACATATGGGGTTTTGAACAGGGGGCTTGGAGCTGACATAATGATACTTCAGCGGTATACAGTGATAAAGATATGTCAGACAGTTTTACTTCAATGCAGGAAAAAAGAAGTGTCAGCACATGATGAAATAGGGGCCCCACTAAAAAATTATCCGGGAATCGATGCTATAGCAGACCCAGCAATGGTCTAAAGGGAGAGGGTGAGCCAGCAATATGCCATGCCAGGCCCTGCACATATGGAGAGGCAGTTGTGGCTTGTTCTCCCCCTTCACCCAGACCACGTTAGCATTAGCTAAATGCCACTAAAACCCCGACCGACATGGCCGCCCCAGCAACACCAGGGCCCACAGCCAGCTGGTAGGGAAGGACACAGGGAGCAATCGGGGCGGGAGGAGCTGCCTGGCACCGCTCCTTTGGCCCGGACACGTGGTTTCGCCATGACAGTGGTGCTCTGGGTGCGTTCAGTCGGTCCAGCAGGCACTGCGATACCAGCCGGGTATCCGGGCCACTGACACAAACCTGAGCGGACGACAACAGGTGACGGTGGTCCACAGAGAGAACCTGCCACCCGGTATGGGAGGACACATACAACCAAACACAACATGCGTTTTTTCAGTACGTGTTTTTTTTTTATTAAAACACAGAGGGGGGACCTACTATTTTGTTGTGTTCGACTGTATTTTCATGGGCTTTTAGTAAAGACTCATTAGGTTAACACATCGTAATATGTTTGGCACTCGTTTCATATTTTTGCTTGGCAATAGCATTGATAGTGAGGCATGGATGAATGTGTGTTTTTAGGGTGAAATAACAAGGTCAGTAATACTTGATAGAAGGGAAAGCTACCTCATGTTGCCAGCGTCTTAACAGATAACCATTACATTTGTTTGATTGTTATGATTTGGTGGCATTTAATGAAAGATTACAAAATCTCGCCAAAAACTCCAGTCTCTGGCCTCCCCAGGTTATCTGTCTGTTCCCAGCCATGTGGACTGATATTGATATGATTGACTGTGCATCAATTGCCACAGAGAAAATCTAGCTGGGTAGGGCCTGGATAGTATGATGTGCTCGTGTTGGTGCTTGGCAGGACTCAATACCCAAGCCTTCAGCTGGACAACCGCTTTTCCTAATCAGGTATCAGACGTGGCGTCATGGGTCTCGAACAAACAGACCTCAACTGTCCCTTCTCCACTGGCACGTATGTCTGGTTACCCCTCTAACAGAAGACTGCCACAGGAAACCCTCAGTACAGAGGAAGGATGAGGGCTAATGAGGGGTGGGAGTGTAACTCCCACATCCTGGATCTACTACTGCGACGGAATGAGCAGCTTCCGTTTGTCTTCCCCGTGCTTTTCACCGTTGTACCGCTAATCTCTCAGGCACTGGTACTGGTAGCAAAAGATCTGCCCAGCAGCAAGGCATTTTCCAACAGGTGTTTAAGTATGTGACGGTGCAAACTGTTCTAAAAATACAATAAACACAAAAGACAAAAAGCAGAAGTGATTACCGCACAGATCTTCAATTCCCCATTCATCAGCCAGTACATTCCTTCCTAATGACACGGAACTCACCCCGGCACCTCTTCAAACAGAACCAGCTGTGTTGACTTATTTTCACTACCGAGCCTGGTTGCCCGCATAGTCGGACCCCTCTACTAAAAACACTTCACATCTCTCAAAACTCCAGAGCCTGAGGCACTTGGCAACACATTGTGTTTGGCTTAGTTCTTGGTGGTGGTTATGCCTTGTTTTAAATGCTCCATAAAAGCATGAAGTAATACTACTGTCGCATTTGCAGAGGGTATTTAAGACACATAGAGAGAATGGTAACGTTTGTAGCTCTAGCGGCAGAGAATGGTAATTGCATGGCTAGGGGTTGTGAATTCATTCCCCATGGGAGGCCAAAGAGGGCAAGAATGAAAACATATGAAAATCTATGTCTTCTACTGTAAGTAACCACAGGATTAGAGAGTCTGCTAAATGACTTTAATGCAAATGGTGTAAGTGCTGTGTTGATGGCTGCTTTGAAGAGAAGGGTTCCGTAGCGACGCTTCCTCTCACCATATGCTCCCCCAGTTCCTCCCTACCATCCTGCAGGAGTCAGAACAACCTTACAAGACATCAGAGGAGGCTGGCTGCCATTGCCCCGAGTAAGTGCTGACACATTAACAAAGAGGAAACAGAAGGGCTAGTCAACAGGAGGGGGTAGTGTAATGTAGACAGAAATCCTCAATTAACCCGTTTGTGCTTGTGTGTATTACATGTCTGGGGGGGTGTATGTGTATACATTTGTTTTTTTATTTTTTACAATTGGTTACAGACATTTCGCAATACGGAGTTGAGTTTTGCCTAACTTTTAACACGGTTTGCACGACAGCAGTCTATTTGGACTAAACTGTGAATCCTTTTTTACTTCTTCAACACAAGATGCATTTAATTACCACGTTTTTTCAAAATACATGACACAGCAAATCTTCTTCCGACAACACGTGTGGATGTGCCATCCTGGAGGAGAGTGCCTGTGGAACCTGAATGGGTGTAGGTACCACCTCATGCTACCAGTAGTGACGAGGATACTAAGGAAACAGCAAAACTAGAGAAGAATCTGTCAGGAAGGAAAAGGAGACAGCAAATGTCTGTGGCCACCACTTGCAAAAACATTCAGGGGTTGTCTGGCTGTAGGCTCTTCATTACACCTGTTGTCACTTTCATTTGCCCCAAAACAGGTGACTTTGATTTACAATCGCTTATGCTTTGTAACTGGACAGATTTACATCCCTGAAGTTAATTTGACTTGGTGTTATACTCTGATGATTACATGCTCCCTTAATTTGTTTGACAGTGTTTTATAAATTCGATACAGCAAAGAGGTTCCATTGTTGTTTTAAATGTTAGGTTATGTAAAATAACAGATACATCTTGCAATGATACCAGGTATATGTTGTTATTGTTCTTCAGGTGCCTGTGCTAGGTGTGACATTGTGTTCTTGTTATGAGGGAACTGTCATGGTAGAATAAGATGATTTTGGTAGTTTTAGGGCATTTGGGATGTGAGATTGTTTAATGCAGCATATTGTTTGAGAGAACTGTTTTGAGCAATGTGTGTAAACCAAATAAAACCACTGTATTACCCTATACTTGAAATTCTTAAAAGTATAGAAACCAAAAGCAAATTAGACAAAGTAAAGATATTTTGACTTACATATAAATAAGAATATGGTTGCTTAGGTTTAGATGTTAACGTTAGTATTGAGGTTTGGGTATGCTTTCGTAAAAAAAAAAAAAACAAGGCTCTTTGTTTTCACATTGATTGGTTTTATATTTTTGTTACTCTTCCCTTATAAGTTTTTGATAGACTTCTTGTTATAAAATCAGACCAATTACCTATCTTCACCTCCAATTCAAATGAGATGCTTCATTTTATGGAGCATAATTACCACACTGGCATCTGTGTGTTTAATATATATTGCTCCCCCTGTCATTGTATCCTACCTCATCGAACAGACCTTTGAGGGTAATGTCCTGCAACATTTAGCCATGCAGTGAAATACAAGCACAATATATATTTATCATGCTGTAAAGATCCAGTGGCACAAGTGGTCGAGTGACTCCATGAATGATTTAGCATTTCAGAAGCATTTTGCTCCACCGCCAAAGATGTACAGCCATGGCCAAAAGTTTTGAAAATGACACAAATATTAATTTTCAGTCTGCTGCCTCAGTTTTTATGATGGCAATTTGCATATACTCTAGAATGTCATGAAGATTGGTCAGATGAATTGCAATTCATTGCAAAGTCCCACATTGCCACGAAAAAACAAACAGAAAAACATTTCCACTGCATATCAGCACCCAGACAAGTAAGATTGCATCTAAATCCAACCTTCATCAGAACATCAAGAAATTCAAGGAGAGAATTTTTATTGTTGTGAAGAAGGCTTCAGGGTGCCTAAGAAAGTCCAGCAAGCCCCCGGACGGTCTCCTAAAGTCGATCCAGCTGCAGGATGGGGGCACCACCAGTTGCTCAGAAATGGCAGCAGACAGGTGTGAGTGCATCTGCAAGCACAGCAAGGCGAAGACTTATGGAGGATGGACTGGTGTCAAGCAGGGCAGCAAAGAAAAGGAGAGCTCTACCATCAGTCCCGTGTCATGCCAACTGTAAAGCATCCTGAGACCATTCATGTGTGGGGTTGCTTTTCAACCAAGGGAGTGGGCTCAATACCAATTTTGCCTAAAAACAACAATCCAAGAACAGTTTGGGGACAAAGAATTCCTTCTCCAGCGTGATGGAGCAACTTGCCATAAGGCAAAAGTGATAACCAAGTGGATTGGGAACAAAACCAATACTTCTGTCTTTCTCAAAACTTACGGCCACAGCTGTATGAAAAGCATAACTAAATGCTTAATAGATATCTTTGGAGTAGTATAAGTGCCTGATCAGGGGTGGTTGAGTGCTTGATCAGGGGTGGTTGAGTGGTTGATCAGTGGTGGTTGAGTGGTAGATCAGTGGTGGTTGAGTGGTTGAGATTCAAAGCACCTCAAAATGGCTCATTAGGTGTATGAGGCAGAGAGAAAGAGAGACAGACAAACAGGCAGACAGAAAAAGAAAGCCAGATAAACTTAGATAAAGCGATTGAGATGAGTAGAAGATAACTTGGAATATGAAGAGAGAAAAGGGGAGAATTCGGTAAGCAGATCAGCGGAATGAGTTATTTTCCATAGAAAATTGTGTTTTATATGCATGCCAAATGCGTTATTAACTGAATTACATATAAATATTATATTGTGTTGCCTGCATTTATTTTCAAAAAATGCATCTCAAAAAAGTGTTTAAATGTATTTATTTTACATATCTCATTTTTTACAGGTTTTCATGACCAAACTCAGAAGGTAATTGAAAAATAGGAAAAGGAAAATGTTATTCACCATCAGTGGGAAATATTTCCAGCCCAGACATGCAGTAGCACACTGTTCAACCATTTACTATCAATCTCTCCAGAGTGGATTGCTTCATAGAGTAAAAATGAAGCATCAAAGCGACAAAAGCTACCTAACCTCAATGGGTCAAACCTTCAGAAACAGTGCTGAGCCCGACTGCAGTTTAAATCCGAGGTTATCATGAGATTAGCTCTAAATGCACCGGCTTAATGGGCCATTGTTGAAAACCTGAGAAAGAAAGAAAGAAAGGATTTCTGTCTCGCAAGAGCTAGCCCAGGAAATAATTATTTCTTGCGGGACGGAATAGGAAGGCTCAGATACATAGCGTGACGTTGGCTTGAAACCTCAGGGATGGGGCGAATGCCATTCCCCAGAGGAACTGGCTCCCAGGTTTGGTTAAATGCTCTATGGGTGCCCGGGGAAATCATGGATGGAACTACGGACGCCGGAGTGTTCTGTGGTGCCTCTCCATAGCTGATGACATTTCACCCACACATTAGCGGGGGACCAGCGCTTCCGTCATGAAGTGTGGCATTTAGACATAAGCATGTGACAGATGTCTCCATCACAGACAAAGCAATAGATGAAAGTACTGATGAAAGTGCATTGGGTTCACAAGGTGATAAGAAGCCACATTTGGGGCAGAATCCATTTAGACTTAAAGATGTAGATATTTCCTTCATAGTAAGCAATTGGATCAAATTCTAAGAATCGTTTTTTCTTCGCAAGCCACGCTGTTTCTGTATGCCGGGACCATAAGTCGGTGTTGGACGTAGAGAGTGTGGGCTTAGATAAAGGACGCGCGAAGGCCATGCAGGTGGCATATCGTTGAGAGCTGTTGAGATGAAAGCAGGAAAACACTGCGGATCCTCAGTGATCCTCAGTTAATACAGTATGTATACAGTAGCTATATTTTCTCACTCCGTTTCTATATCTTCTCTCTGTTCTCCTATGCCTTCAAGCTGGTGATGCATCATCCGGTCCAACCCTCAGAGAGGATCACAGCGGCTCCAGCCCACTCACCACAGCCAGAGACAGCGAGGGGTCAGGGGGAGAGCGGGGGAGAGAGAGAGAGAGGAGAGGTGTAAAAAAAGGGCGAGGTATAGAAAGTGAGAGGAAATACAGGAAGAAAAATGGAAAAGAAGGTGACAAAGGAGAGAGGAAAACAAAAGGGACCCCCTAGGAACCCACGTGAATGTTAAGGTATGGAATCTGAACTGGTCAGTCAGGAGATTAATAAATTGACATTTCATGAGAAGCTAAGTAAATGTTGATAAGATAACATTGACATTGTGTTATGTACACTCGTTGATGGTCTGCAATAGCCCCCCCCCCTTGAACCATACATGTATACGGAATAGGGTTCCCCAAAATCACTCCAATAAACTGCAGGACATCATGTGGCCTTATTTGCATTAATATGCATACATTACCATATCCAAATCCTATTGTCTGGTGTAATTCAATATGGGATGACTGATGGCTGCATCACATTGGGGTATTGCTGGGCTTCCTTCAAGAGGAATGGAAGGTGTGCATTAATTTGCATAGCTAATGAGAAGCAGGGCATCTGGCCAGGTGCAGCTAGTTCAGGCTGCTGTAACTTCTCCCCTGGGTCACAGCTGTTCACTTATCTCTCTCTCTCTCTCTCCCTCTCTGTCTAGGGACATGCAGTAGTTTTACAAATAGGATGAGTTATGTATACAGTTACAGTACGAAATGCTGTGTATTCAGCTGATCATACAGACCAGTGCATTCCAAGGAGTTAAGCCACACGACTGAATGGAATACCATCATTTACAGCAACAACGTTTGTGCAATGTGGGCAAATATTTGGGCAAATAAAGTTGTAACAAAGTCTAAATGCATTAGTCCCCTCTCCAGTAGGCAGGCAGTAAGCTGACATTAAGAACCCCCCAGTCTGTCCGTGACCTCACAGCCATGTGCTCTGGGCAGCTTTGGGCAGCTCTGGGCAGCTTTGGGCAGCTCTGGGCAGCCCTGGGCAGCTCTGGGCAGCTTTGGGCAGCTCTGGGCAGCTCTGGGCAGCTCTGGGCAGCCCTGGGCAGCTCTGGGCAGCTCTGGCCTGGGGCAAGACTCGTGGGAGAGGAGGTTTGAAATTTACAGGGGAAGATTAAAATCTCAGAGACACGGTAATAAAGTAACCCCTTTTGCCGCTCAGTTTAAGCTGAATTGGCGGGATATTTTATTATTTGTATACTTATTTACTGCAGCGTAGCCATTTCCGTCTTCAGGTCCATGTGCCCAGGCAATGTTAGGCCGACTGTGTGACCTTGCAGGCTGGGAGGGATGGGCGGATGCCAGCCGTTCATGTTAACACTGACCACACACAGCAATGTTTACACTCTGCAGAAGATAGGTGATATTAAGGTCACCGACAACTTTTGAAGAGCAAAGGCTGATGAAACATAGATGAACTAAATAAATGTATTCCATATGAATACATAGGAGGTGTAGCCAACCTATTTTTTATTCACATTCAGTAACTAAAAACTATGATATATAAGACCTTATAATGAACTTCATGACATGTATTCTACTGTTGTTATTATGCTGATTATGCTGGTTGGGAAAGCAAATAAGGGTTTAATATATTGTCATATATCAAGACCAATGGCCTATTTAGACTAAATCAACTTTTGTGAACACAATTTCATTTAAGTACCCCCCAAAAATATTCACTCCAGCAAAGATAAACACATGTGCACGCAACACTTTGGCCAGACTACCTAGAAGCTGTATAAACTCACTGACAATGTTGTTTATCTGGTAACTAACATGGCATACTCCGTCTAAGTGCTGTTCTTGCTAATAGTACAATTGTTTCAGTGCCAGTGTGAGATGTTTTAAGTTGATTCCCAACAGCTGATTTTTTGGCATTCTGTTTACTGAGCTCAAAGGACTTCACAAAACCAGACTTCCTACATCAATTCTCATTCCACTCCAGTACACATTGAGCAACTGGTCGTCCATAGTAGCGTATTATTATTAAGGGTCAGTTCTCGATCAACATTGTAAATCTTTGAAAATATAAGCAATGCTCTCTCAAAATGTTCCTTGTCTCCCGCTCTGTTTAAACTTAGGAGGACAGGACATAACGTCTTGGCCCACACCTCTGGAGTACCAGGCTCAAAAGATTAGTTGCTGTCCCAGTCCAAAGTCCTCCAGGTGGGTTGCAGACCAAAACCAAACCTTAAATCGTCGATACTTGATGATTCAAGTTGCCACCCTACTGAACATTCCTCCCCCCTGGGTTGTCCCTGTCCTTGTCCAATTGGTCTGATTTGGA
This sequence comes from Novumbra hubbsi, assembly GCA_016801125.1. Taxonomy (NCBI): domain Eukaryota; kingdom Metazoa; phylum Chordata; class Actinopteri; order Esociformes; family Umbridae; genus Novumbra; species Novumbra hubbsi. The sequence continues at coordinate 721 of JACXGK010010459.1, read as the reverse complement.
CCTGGATTAGGTTTATTGACTCTGAACACAGCCTGCATAGATTCATTATTACAACTTGATCTCTTAAAATGTTCATCTGGCACAGCCAGAAGAGAACTGGTCAACTCTCCGAGCCTGGTTCCTCTATAGGTTTCTTCTTAAATTTCTGCCCCTTTAGGGAGTTTTTTCTAGTCCACTGAGCTTCGACACTGTGGTTGCTTGCGCTTTTAGACTGGGTGTTCTGTAAAAAACACTTTGTGACAACAATAAATAAAGTTGATTGATTGATAGAAGAGATTAAATGAGGGTCTGATATTGTGTGGGAATCATTAGCTGCTAATTACTAAACAAGAGTTGTTGACACACCAGTGAACAGAGCTATTAAACAGGAAAGGAAAGCCAAATAATGTTGTTTATATGACTTATGTGGGTGGTGAGATATCCCAATGTCTGGGAAGATGATTTCACACTTCAATTTCATCTGCTTATCTGCACTGATCACACATTTAAAAAGCCGAAGCTGTGGGGGCGCATTCTTCCAATAATGTCTGTCAGATGTTTATATAAAAGCACTCCAAGATGCATTTATAAATATCAGATCAGAAGAAGGATGCTTCCACAAAAGAATAGTGTGGGGTTGTGATGAGCGGCTGATGCAGACATAGACTTCTGAGCCTAGCTATAGGTCATCTGAAAGGCTGGGTTTAGAGGTGGGGGGTAGGTCATCTGAACGGCTTGGTTT
>JACXGK010010457.1:0-17901 GCA_016801125.1 Novumbra hubbsi | reverse complement strand
AGCCTCCACAGTATTACTAGACTAGACCTTATGGAGCCTCCACAGTATTACTAGACTAGACCTTATGGAGCCTCCACAGTATTACTAGACTAGACCTTATGGAGCCTCCACAGTATTACTAGACTAGACCTTATGGAGCCTCCACAGTATTACTAGACTAGACCTTATGGAGCCTCCACAGTATTACTAGACTAGACCTAAATGAATGTGGCAGTGTGGGCCAAGCCTTGTGGCTTATGTTGTAGTGTAGCAAATTATACAGTAGCCTAGCAACGCCTTAGTTGAGCAGTCTTTTTTAGGGAAATACACTCATGTTCCAGCTCAGCATTCTTCATCAAGTCTAACAGTGCTTCAGCCAAATGTTTGACCCATCAATATTTTACAAGCCAGAGTGGGTTGTAGACTAGCAAAGGTAGCAACTCAGTAGCTCAAAGGTCAGCCGAAGAAGGTTGCATGTGTCCGTTGAAAACAAAGAGAAGTGTGTGCCTGGCCCAATGACGCGTCTATGAACAGTTGTGCCCAAGTTGTACTTTAGTTGGTACAGCAGAATGCCAAGACACTGATATATAGCATGTAAAGGCTACAGTAACTAGGCGTTAGAGTATTTCAATGACTAACAGCGTTCTTTAAAGAGGCAAGCATACTTTCTCAATGGCTATATCACATTGCTGAAGCAGTAATGCTGCATTGTATCTGATAAGAAAGTTAAACATTTACTTGGCACTTTCTTTCGACTGTGAGGTTATTAAGTTATTTGAAACGTTTTTTTTTTTATATATAAAATGGTGTTGATAGGGACAATAAATCTGAACAGTATAATGAATGTATAAATAAAGAATGCTTGAGTTAACTATTAATAAATATGACAGACTGTTCTAGCCCTAACCAGAATCCTAGGGAGGTGTCAGTTAGAAACCCCTTCCCACAGTCCCACTGCAAAGCCCTGAAAACCCTCTGAGTCATCACCTCGTCACATGACCATGTGGAGACTCCTTGGCTACCAAGGCAACCAAACAGTGAAAAACACAGCCGCTACAGCGTAAGAGACTGCCCACTCCGGGCAGGCTGGAGTGATACGGCTCGACCACACGCATATCAAAATGTTTCATTTCCTTTGGAAACAAAAATACAGTTACTCACAGTGTTTCTGTTCTTGTCTTAGCCTAGCTAATGGTCATACAGCTCAGTAAAAAAAGGAAATCATCAAATTCACTGCACACTAAATCTTTTTTTTTTTAAGTTGAACACACAGAAATGAATTACTCATCAATTTCCTTAGACAGTCAAAATCGACCCTCAAGTCAGGTCACCATCCAACCGTGAACAAAGTCAACAAATCTATCCCTGAATCACACAAAATATGGACATAACATGAACCCGATCAAAACACAATGGTACCATTAGTGGGCCAGGAAATATCCGCCCTTAAGTGTCTCCTGAACAGAGACAGCCTTGATTGAATTTGAAAAATGCAATGTGTCGGTCAGTAAATGAGGAGCTGTTAAAGACCCTTTTGGCCTTGCTTGATTCCTCTGCTTGTACATCCCTCTGGATGGCACCGCCATGCATTAACCACAGCACTTTAAAACAGAGGGAAATAACCATCCAAAGAACCACAATAATTCTACTACCGGCAACAAAGGTTCTCAGATGCTCGTCGACCTGATTTGCACTTGGCCAAGGATTGTAGACATTCCTGTTGAGCGGCCTCAGGCTACTACTTGGTACCAGGAGAGCTGCTGTGTTGGTGGTTGATACATTTACCCAGTGAAAGGAAATAAATAACATTCAAATGACATATTTGTTTCTTTAACCAGCAAAACATCTATGAAGTAGGTATGATAGCAATTTAACCTTAGTTTTTATTATTTCGCATGCTACAGTAACAAAGAGCCCTCACTTCTGCCGGATCAGCTTGTTGTCCAACCTGATTGGGGAGAACCAAAACAATCCCAAAATTCTCTTTGTTTCAATTGCAAAGTTAATGAGAAAGCAATGCTTCACTTCAGCAATAATGAATAAATGAACTTCTTTGAGGAAAAGATCAGAATAAACAAATAACTGAAGTCCTCAAAATCTCACTTGTCCTGAGAATGCACAGAACTGCCCTGATCTGGTATTAATGGGGCTACTTGATTTCCTTAATCCTTTATCGCTCGACACGTTCACTAAATTAATAATGAGTTAAATCATATCTGAATATTAGTTCGTATGTGGGGATGGCATGTCCTCTGACACATCAAAGGTTAGGTTTTGGGGTCCCTCAAGGCTCGGCATTGGATTCATTATTGTTATCACTATATATGCTGCCTCTGGGTGATGTCATCCAAAACCGCAATGTACATTTTCACTGTTACGCAGAATATTGTTGTACTTCTTGATGAAACAAGCCCTAAAATGAGCTACTGACCAACCACGCGTTTCAGATATAGGGAAGTAAAGCATCTAAAAAAGATTGGAGAAAACTCTGCGTTACCCTCAACCCTGACCTCTCTTTTGATGAACATATAAAATATATTTCAAGATCTGTTTATTTCCATCGTCAAAAGATTTTTTTAACTTTTCATCAAAAACTGATGTAGAAAAACAAACCTAGTCTTTTCTTACTTGATACTGTCCACCCCTAGGGTCCGGCCAGGTGGGTGGATGCTTGGTGTCGGGGGCCTGTTGGGTACTGTCCGGGGCCTCCCGTCTCAGACCCAAGGTATTTCTTTTTTGGGGTTGACCCAAGGTTTTACACCGCTATAATATTGTGCTGGGGGAGTAGGGTAAGTTCGCCGTCTCCATTGTAACTCCTTGGAAATGTAAGGAATGTGCTCTCAAAACGTACCTTGTCTCCTGATCCAGACTAGCTAAAACCCAGCAGGAATTAACAAAACTAATGACAGGTTTGTTGCATTCAACACCTTCTTCTGAAGAATGTGGAAGTGTGCTAACAATGTGCTATCGTGCATAATGCTGTTTAATTGTCTAACGTTTTTACACTACCAAAGTTTTATCTTGTTGAAGTGTTCAAAGTTCATGCTTGTACATGCTTGTTCTTTCTGTTTGGCATGTACCTCTGTGTGGCCGGTCGGTATGTTTGCACACAGGGAAAAGCTGTGTGACAAGCCAGGGAGCCGTTACACCAGGTGGGCCATAACAAATGCGTCTGTTGTACAACTCTAGACAGGACTTAAGAATCATACCTGTTGCATCAGGTGCCGCCTGCACCAGTTGGTTGTGCAAGTGGGCGGTAACTCTTTAAACGGATTTCCCACAAACCTAGAATCTGTTGCACAAGCAGGACTTAAGGCTACATGCATTATATGTGCTACACCTCTTCATCATGACACATATTGCACAACCCCCACAGGTTTTTGGAGCTTCACTCTCTAATCCCAAACTAGCAGTGCCAGAAATAAGGCACCTTTTTAACTGCTGTGATGCATGTATTCGTAATGTCAATCATAGCTACAGTAGCCAGCATTGTGTTTTAGTGTTCCAGGAACCTGGCTAGCTACCAGCTACCACCCAGTGATTGTCTAATTTAGTAAACCAGTTAGTGACTGTTTTAGCAAGAGGTGGACGTCAAAGTATTAGCTGCTTTTTTTTATGAATGTGTACTGACAGGGCATTCCCCAAAACAAACTGACAGTCAAACAAACTGGCTGACACACATGGGAACCAGTTCTGCATCCAGAAGCACAACCTCTTGGCACAAAATGCCAAGGCATTTTAATTAGGGATAGATAAGCCTGCACTGGGCAGTACTGGACAAAAATCGAATAGTCGAGTGAAACGCAAATGTACGCATGCCCTCTCTATCAACATAGAGGTGACTGTAGGAAGGCAATTATGAGTCCTGACACGTGCCGTTCCGACTACAAGCTGAAACCAATCACTACTATCACTTTACAATTGAAAGTTACAACACAGTAGACCTGCAGTAGGACACAACAATCAAACCCGGGTGAAGCGAAGAACAGCCGAGCTCTTAAAACATTCCACACATTTCCAAGTCCGTTGACATTCTTACAGGTGACAAAAGGGTACAACAGCCTCCGTCTGTGTGGACATCCCTAATATAAAGACAGCACTGACTCACATTCAACCCTGGATACAGGATCACCCAGAACCCCCAGTCAGTCGGTCCCGTCCGTTCCCTCAAGTAACCTCTCAGTGAAACCTACAACGCGGCCTACCTGGTTTTGAGCTCCTTGTACTCCTCCTTGATCTTGCCCAGCTCCAGCTGCAAGCGGGCGCGCTCCTTGGCCACACTGTCCAGTGTCTTGCGGGCGTCGGCGAGCTCCGTCTCGTAGACGGCCCTCATGCCCGACACCTCGCGGCAGATCTCGGTCTCCGAGTCGGTGATACGCAGCCGCAGGCCGGCGTTCTCCACCTCCAGCGAGCGCACCTTGTCGATGTAGACGGCCAGCCGGTCGTTGAGGTTGCACAGGTCCTCCTTCTCCTGCAGACGGGTAATACGCGCGGGGGAGCAGGGGTTGGTGGTGGCCCCGCCGTGGCTGGTGCGTTTCTTTCCTGGGGTTTCCATGGTGGACATGCGGGTTCTTCAGGTGGATGGAGGATGACTGTGGAGGGTTCCTTTAATCATTAACAGCAGAGAAAAGCCAAAGTTACAATGAGGATTCATTCTATTCACGTATTCAATAACATCAAATACAGGCCCATGTTACAATGAGGATTCATCCATCCATTCATTCATTCATTCATTCGAATCAGATACAGGCCCATGTTACAATGGGGATTCATCCATTCATTCATTCATTCGAATCAGATACAGGCCCATGTTACAATGAGGATTCATCCATTCATTCGAATCAGATACAGGCCCATGTTACAATGAGGATTCATCCATTCATTCAAATCAGATACAGGCCCATGTTACAATGAGAATTTATCCATTCATTCAAATCAGATGCGCACCCATGTTATAATGAGGATTCATCCATTCATTCACTTATGTAATAACATCAAATAAAGACCCTTGTTACAATGAGGATTCATCCATTAATTCAAAACAGATATAGACCCATGTTTCAACTAGGATTTATCCATTTGTTAAAATCAGATACATGTTAGGAAAAGTCCCGTGGCTAAATGGAGCGATGTGGGTTTCATCCATTCAAACCAAAGAAAGGGAGCAGTATCATTTTCCTAACTCCATGGTGTCCTACCAAACACGCAACTTCCGAGACAACATTATTTTACCATAATACATAATAATGCAGAGGTTTTAAATGACAAATATGTTATTGTTAAGACTAGAAGTTATAAAATGCCAGAAGAATATCATATATGTAATAATATATTTTGTGTCTCTATGACAGAAACAAAGCTATGACCTTCATAAGGTGAATAGGACTTGCAATTACAATTACAACTACAATTAAATTGAACTTATAAACATATACATTATAATAAAACAAATCAACTACCATAATAACAAGAAATTAAAATATTATAATTATTTGCTTCACACATTGATATTACATCAAAAACCTATACTGGAGCATTAAATGTTCTTACTTTGAAAAAGTAGGCCCTCGGGAAGTTGGTTGGGAACCACTTCCTTACTCAATCAGGACCATCATTTAATTGTTGCTCGGGTGGTTAAGCAAGTTACGCTTGCTCTAAAGCAAGTAAGCTACATTTCTACCATCTCAACAGTGAATATCATCACACAAAGAAAGAAATGGCGGAATTATTTAACTTGTCTACCAATTGCTTGCTGAGTCACAAGTGAGCTATTTCAAGCAGTTATTTATTATGCAAGATTGGTCCTATGAGTTTTAGATTATGCCTCAGTCACAGTACCCTATACCAGATTTACTATACATAAAAGACTGTCCTGATGTCGATATGAACCACCACTTTCTCAATATTTAGACAAGCAGAGAAATGACTAGCAGAACGAAGGAATGCAAGGATTTTCAAGTCTAAAAACCATGTGTATATAATGCTCTTCAAAACATGACCAAAGATGGCCTGGTCTGTTTGATTACTGTGGCCACAACATAAAATAACTTAGACACAGTAAACAGAAAACACTCATATTCTGTGTAAAAGTACAAAACGTGTCAAGACCTTTCAATAAATAACAAGGTACATTTGGTCTAAATACTACAGCTTTTAGAGTACCTATGACTTTCCTCAAAAACCATCCATTTCTACCTACACTGAATGACTTCCAAGGAAACCTAAATGTATCCCACATCCCCAACCAGTCAATAATGAAAACGAAAACACATTTGAACAGACACGAGGAACCTAATCTCTATTCTCAACTAAGGACTGGCTCGCAAATGCAACCCCCAGTCAGTGTGCAACCGGAGCTAAAGCCGCTCGGTCTTACCTTAGAGGGAGGGCGTGCGGGTGAACGGTGTGTGTGCCGGCACAGATGGAACACTCTGGAAGTAGTACTGCGGGTGCGTCTGTGAAGTAAAGGGAGGAGGATCAGAGCTGCCTGGCTGTCGATGTGCCTTTGGCTCACGCTCTGGACTGGTTGGCTTCGTCTCTCCCTGAGGGGAAGAGGGGGAGGGTGGCGCAGGGAGGAGTCAGGCTAGACATACAGCCAGGTCAGCGGAGCAGTTGCTCGTTCTCCTTGAATCTCACTCCAGCATTTGCACAGTGGCCTCACAGACCCAATGATGCCAGCTGCTTGCACATGTGGCCCGTCAGTGAAAGCTCCATGTTGGAGTTCAAACAGATCAATAACGCTCTGACGGAAAATCCTCCCCGGCCAATTCCTTTACTGTACGGAGTACAAATTAAAGTCTAGACTGTAATCGCTATGTATCACAGTACTTTTGTTTCTCCCCCCCAAAAAATGCAATTGCACAATACATTTAAATACCAGAAATACCAAAAGAAAAGGGTCAGTGTCCCTCCTATATTTCCAATTAAGGTACAGTACACCAATGTAGTCATTTCCAGCTGCCATCTTCGAAGCTCCCAGGACTCTATACACACACTACTCTAAGATGGATCTAGTATTTATTGCCTCTGGGTGGAGTTTGAGAACAGGTCCAATGTCAGGAGAGGATGGTTATTCTGGTGTGTGTGGTGGATAGACAGCTTGAACGCAGCCCTGTCTGTGGGCATGGCATGGGAAAGCCCCAAAAGCTATGGGAGTACCCTGGAACAGGCCGAGCAGTGGAAAGAAACAAACAGTGTGTGGCTGTTATTCACTCTCTGAGTCACAAATCCTAAAACAAACAGTGTACTTGTTCTACAGTGCTACCCTCTCTCCTCTCCCACCTCGTGCTCCCACAGCATTCCCCCTAACCCTCGAGTGTCTAGTCTAACCCAGAATCCCAAAGATTCTCTGACCAGTGTGATTCCATGATACACTTCCTGGTTAAGTGAGCAGCGCAACCTGAAAGACAACATTCACTTACATCAATGATAGGAGTAGAGTTGCGGAAATCATGAGTTGAGGAAATCATGAACCGAACAACCCGACATTAGGGACAATGTTTGTTGTAAGTTGTATTTACATTATACACATGGCAAACCACACTATACAAGTATTATCTGCAGGTACATGCTCAACAGTGCTACATGTAGATTTGTATTGAAAGAACAGAAACTGATATCTTGGGAGTATTTCAGTATTTTCATTTGCCTGTTTTTGCCCTAGCACTCCCACACCTGATTCAAATGCTGCCCTAGCACTCCCACACCTGATTCAGATGTTGCCCTAGCACTCCCACACCTGATTCAAATGTTGCCCTAGCACTCCCACACCTGATTCAAATGTTGCCCTAGCACTCCCACACCTGATTCAAATGTTGCCCTAGCACTCCCACACCTGATTCAAATGTTGCCCTAGCACTCACAAACCTGATTAATGTAATCAACCCATCAACAAACCTTTACTTCATCAGGAAGGAATCAGGAAAGTGCTACAGCAAAACCAAAAACAGACAGCCCTTGGGTTCGCCATGACCAGGATTGGGAAACACTGGGTTAGTGCATGCAAATTCTGTTTAGTAGACTCAGTGTAAATGGTCAGACTAGGTAAAGGTTTCAGCAGGCTGATGATAAGAGAACAGCACCTACAATGCTCAAAAGGCAACATGTAATCATCATAGTATAACACCAAGTCAATTAAACTTCAGGGATATCACATAAGCGATTGTGAACCAATGTCACCTGTTCTAGTGCAAATGAAAGTGACAGAGGCAACAGCAAGACAACCCCCAAAAAGGGAATGGTTTTGCAGGTGGTGGCCACAGACAATTACTCTCTGCTTTTCCTTCCTGAATGATACATTTTGCAAATCTCCTTGTCACTACTGGTAGCACATCCATGAGTGCCATCGCAAGAAGGTTTGCTGTGAATCCTAGTACAGGCTCAATAGCCTGGAGAAGATACCAGGAGACGGGCTGTTACACAGAAAGAGCTGGACAGGACCGTATAAGGATATCAGCCCAGCAGCAGGACCTGTATCTGTTCCTTTGTGTAAGAAGGAACAGGGGGAACACGGCCAGAGCCCTACCAAATGACCTCCAGAGGGCTACTGATGAGCAGGTTTCTAACCAAACTGTCAGAAACCGACTCCATGAGAGTGGCATGGAGCCCCAGCACAGTGCAGCTTGATTGGCATTCACCAGAGAACACTAGAATTGGCAGGTCCACAAATTGTGAACGTTATACTGCCTGCACCATCATCCAACATGACCGGTTTAGTGGTGGGTCAGTGATGGTCTTGGGAGGCATATGATTGGAGCGTCGCACAGACCTCCACATGCTAGCCAATGGTACCCTGACCGCTGTTTGGTACCGGGTTGAAATCTGTAAGCCGGTGCAGTGGGTTCCTTCTGGTGCAGGACAATGCCCAGCCTCATGTGGCCAGAGTGTGTAGGCAGTTCCAGGATGACAAAGGCATTGATGCCATTGACTGGCACTCACTTTCCCCAGACCTAAATCCAATTGAGAACCTCTGGGTTATGTATCAGTGCATCCAACCCCACCAAGTAGAGCCAAAGTCTGTCCGGGATTTCACTGATGCCCTGATCCAGGTCTGAGAGGAGATCCCCCAAGACACCATCAGACTCATCAGGAGCATGTCTAATCGTTGTCCGGAGTGCAAACAGTAACGTGGGAGCCACACACACTACTGAGTCACATTATGAGTTGCCGTGATGAAATTCACACAAGTTGGAACAGCCTGTGATTTAAATGATTTACATTGATTTTCGGTGTGAGTTGGAATCCAGCCCTCAATCGTTTGGTGATTTTGGTTTCCATTGACCGTTGTAACAATTTTGTTTTCAACAGATTACACAATGTACAGTAAAGATTTAAATCTTTAATACATTTCCTTTGTCGAGACCCGATTTGTAATTTAAGTGTTCCCTTTATAATGTTGCAGGCTTTGTTCCGGCATCGACTTGGACAGACATCCTGTATTTCAGACCCCCAGACCACATCAATTTTAGGCGCAGCCCTGAGCATGACAAAGAAACGTCTTCCTGTGTCATAGCTTTTTTAAATTAGCGAAATTCAGCGTTAGGATGAGCAAGTATTATGAAACACACATCACTGCACTAAAAAGATCTCTTGAAGTCAACATACGTCACCAGGAGTACAAGAGGTAACTTGAAGGCTTTACAAGCAAGTATTCCTATGGTAGCATTACTGTTTCCAGAAGAGAGAAACCACCCACACAGACTTGGTCCCAAATAAAATGACTGCCTTTCTTCATCTACTAGGCCAAGAATAAAGGCTGCAACAATTCTCATATCACAGCCTAAATTTTACGAGACAGCTTATCTATGGTTGGGCATAGTACATTTATAATTTCTCTCATAGCACTGTTTCCATGGTCAACAGGTATGCTAGTTAACACCTGCCCATGACCTGTCCTGGAAGCATTTAATAAATCCTCTGCCACACTCAACACATTAAAAAGACCCTTGATTATTTGTGGAAAAAACGGCCAGGTTATTATTCAGAAACATAAAACAACTGGGTAAAGATACAGAACACTACTGTCCATATTGCTGCTGTTTTTGTGATCACTTTTTCCAAAACTTCTACAGCGTCTATTCTGAAATAAGATCCAACAATTTCCGCTAAGAGAAAGGTGTGTCAGTTACAAGACACCTTGAGTTCTCTCTTTCGGTTATTTAACTACAGTGAGTGAAGTGAATCAACACCTGGTATCAGAACAATGTGACAGAATGACATCCTGAATGATATCATACAGAAATGTGTGAAATGCAATACATCTTGAATAGATACACAAAGGTAGCTAGTCTAGTAATTAGAGAGCTGGGCCAAGAACTGGACAGAATCTCTAAACTGACAAGATTAAAGATTTGTTATGTCTTTGAGCAAGGTACGTAACACTAAACTATCTGGTAAGAAGCTCTTTAAGCTGAAGAATAACTTTTTTCTTTTTAGAGACTGAGTAAAAAGTCTGGCTTACAAGCAGTTTTGGGGAGGGGTGGATAATGTGTTTACAGTGATGGAGATCACATTTATTCATGCCAAGAGTAAAGGCAATTGTACCACCATATTGCTGTCGATGCAACCCCTCCCTTTAGATGTCAACCTTTCAAGGTGCCTCTACATAACAAATGCCAATGGCTGAAAAAAACTGTTAAGGACAACAACAACAACAAAATGGTAAATTCATTACCAAAAACCTAAAGACTTTGCAACAAACTGCCTAGATGAAAAACAGAATTTATGTATGTTTCTGACTGAAACTAAGCTTCAAAAACGAATCCGTTGGTTTCGCATTAAGCTTCGCTTCTCGGGCACTAGTGCAGGCTTACTTCTGCTACTGTTTTTATGTATTAATTAAACACAAGCAAAGCTATAAACTCTCACCATTATATTATTTGGGCATGGATATTATAAGAGGGAAGAGACTTCTTCTGCTCCCCTTTTCTAGTTGTCCAACCAGTCCAAACATTAATTCCTCACTATGGGCAAAAACAAAGGCATAGGCGCCACCCAACGGCCAACTGTGAATTTTGGTGATGTCGAGCATGAACAAAGTTCAGGAACAATATTTTGTGGGGATATATAAAACATTTGATTTAAAAAATGTGAATTGAAAACAGATATTATCAGAAGCAAATCATGACTACCTTTGGAGTAGTGATTAGTACACTCGACACCGCGCAGAAACAAACCAAGGAGCTCAACAGACAATTTGGCACAACTTGTTTGATCAAACTTACCAGCACCATTAAATTATTTGTTCTTCGTTGACCGGTGAAACAAAAGTCACTTAAAAACTAATACGCATTTGTCATCTGTAAGTACAACATAGTATATTTGATTTAAATTTCCCTACACTAGATGCTTTGAAATTACTATGCTTCCACATTCTGCACCCGCCACATGGCGAAATAGCTGTAATTATTTCTGGGTTGCGCGAGACCTAGAAAATAAGATTAATCCAAAATTATTACACGAGTAAATTAATGCCGTGTAATTAATAATTGTTGTTATGGAAACATGATATGTCACAAAAATGTAAGGTAGACCGAAACGCTCCTTACGCGTTGGGATATTTTTGTCGGAAAAATTAAAGGGAAAGTTTCCCAAAATTTCATAACAGACAATTTGATGGACATGTGGCCTGCTGCTCTAAGGTACAAAAACAACGTAAATTGATATCACCTCCCCTAAATCTGAGGCTGCGGGCCTAAAAACGGCCACACGCATTTCACACAGTTGGACAGTAGGCTGCAAATAGTAGAAATATGTGTATATATGAATGGGTGACTTTCCTGTTTTCAATACTGCTTGTAGCCTAACATATACACTATTTGTCATTTTGTATTACTTTTACTCTAGGGTGGACTCCTGTTGCTTTCAGCGCAGTGTGAAACTTAAGGGGATGCGTTTTACATGGTGTCAGAAACGTTCCAAATGGAAAATCTATGGCGATGGATAGCAACAAATTAATAATCCATGTTATCCCTAAAATGCTTTATTGTGTTAAGGTCTGGCATGTACACTGCACTGAACCAGCATTGTTGTTCCAGACTTTTTTGTTCTGGGTTATTACATGCTCAATCAAAACGCTTCTTATTTCTTTTAGCAGATAGTAATGGAACCCAGTGTGGTTGTCTCTTGTCACAGCCTGTGACAACATCAAATTAGCTATGAGCTCTGAAATGCCGTTCTGCACACCACAATACTGACAACATTGGAACTGGTGCACTTGGCATTGCTGATGAGGTCACTTGGGTCACCGGTTTTGCACATTTTAACATTCAATCAAACAATAACAGGATGCCTTGACGCATGTCTGTCTGATTTAAATAGCAAGCCACATCCTTGGGATACATTCTGTCTGATTTAAATAGCAAGCCACATCCTTGGGATACAATCTGTCTGATTTAAATAGCAAGCCACATCCTTGGGATACAATCTGTCTGATTTAAATAGCAAACCACATCCTTGGGATACAATCTGTCTGATTTAAATAGCAAGCCACATCCTTGGGATACAATCTTGGTGAAAACGATACATTTTCATGAATGGGTTGGTGTGTATAATGAACTACAAACATTAATGTCACTAGTATTTGGGGCACAAAGTCCAACCTATTCCTGGTACCGATTTTCTATAGTTTGAGCCTGAATGTATCTCAAATTAAATGTGACACTCAAAAGAACAGTTGATTTGAACACGATATAAAAAAAAAAAAGTGATTTCTGGCAGAAATTCGTTGGAAGTCATGTTACTGATGTTAGCATTTGTTGATTACTGTATAGTTTCACAACAGTAGATACAGTGCATCCGGAAAGTATTCACGGCACTTCACTTTTTCCAGATTTTGTTATATTACAGCCTTAATTCAAAGTGGATTAAATTATTTTTTTCCCACAAAATTCTACACAAAATACCCCATAATGACAAAGAAAAAAAAGTTGGTTTCATATTTTTAATTGATTTGCAAAAATTAAGAGCAAAAATATAAACATAAGTATTCACAACCTTTGTTTTTTTTTACTATTATGCTACAAGCTTTGCACACCTATTTTTGGGCAGTTTCTCCCATTATTCTTTGCAGGACCTGTCAAGCTCCATCAGGTTGTATAGGAGCGCCAGTGCACAGCCATTTTAATTTCTCACCAGAGATTTCAATCGGGTTCAAGTCTGGGCTCTGGCTGGGCCACTCAAGGACATTCACAGAGTTGTCCCAAAGCCACTCCTTTGTTATCTTGTCTGTGTGCTTAGGGTTATTGTCCTGTTGGAAGATGAAACTTCACCCCAGTCCGAGCTCTATAGCGCTCTTAAGCATGTTTTCATCAAGGATGTCATTGTACATAATCTGCATTTATCTTTCCCTCAATCCTGACTAGTCTCCCAGTTCCTGCTGCTGAAAAACATCCCCAAAGCATGTTGCTGCCATCATCATACTTCACTGTAGGGATGGATTTGGCCTGGTGTTAAGCGATGCCTGGTTTCCTCCAGACATGACGCTTGGCATTCAGGCCAAAGAGTTTCATCTTTGTTTCATCAGACTAGAGAATTTAATTTCTCATGGTCTGAGATTCCTTCAGGTGCCTTTTGGAAAACTCCAGGCGGGCGGTCATGTGCCTTTTACTGAGGAGTGGCTTTTACTGGCCACTCTACAATACAGCCCTGATTAGTGGAGTGCTGCAGAGATGGTGGTCTTTTCGTAAGATCCTCCTCTCTTCACAGACCAACGCTGGAGCTCTGTCAGAGTGAACGATGGGTTCTTGGACACCTGTCCGACTAATGCCTTTCACCCCCGATCGCTCAGTTTGGCCGGGCGGTCAAATCTAGGAAGAGTCCTGGTGGTGCCAAACTTCTTCCATTAACAGATGATGGAGAATTGTGCTCATTGAGACCTTCAATGCTGCAGACATTTCTCTGTACCCTTCCTCAGACCTGTGCCTCGATACAATCCTGTCTCAGAGGTCTCCAGACAGTTCTATGGATGTTATGGCCTGGTTTGTGCTCTGACATGCATTGTCAACTGTGGGACCTTATATAGACAGGTGTGTGCCTTTCCAAATCATGTCCAATAAACTGAATTTACCACAGGTGGACTCCAATCATGTTGGAATCAAGGTCAATCAGTGGAAATAGGATGCACCTGAGCTGAGATTTGATATTCATTGCAAGGCAGTAAATACATATGTACATGTAATTCTTTGGGTTTTAATTTTTAATAGATTTGCAAACATTTAAAAAATATATGCTTTCACGTTATCATTATGGGGTATTGTGTGTAGAATTTTGAGGAAAAAATGTATTTAATCCATTTTGGTATACAGCTGGAAAATGTGAAGCGCTGTGAATACTTTCCAGATGCACTGTATAGTACTTTCTGTGGCCTATGTTCTGTGGTCCTCCCACCATGACTAAGGAATGCAGTATGTTTATGCTATAGATGCAATAAGTTATTAAGAAGTTTACGTATTTTTTTCAAATACTCATGGGAAATAGGAAACTGTGAGTCTGACATAGAAATGATGGTGATAATAACTACAGAATATGGTACTAACACTAATAACAGGGATTATTTACATAATACATACATATTGTCTAAAAAATATTAAGAGAAAACCATCATCACAGTATAACACCAAGTCAATTAAACCTCAGGGATATCAATCTTTCCAGTTAGGAAGGATAAGCGATGGTTAATCAATGTCACCTGTTTTTATTCAAAATAAAGTGACAGGTGCACTGGAGGGGCAACAGCAAGATCCCCAAAAAGTGGATGATTTTGCAGGTGGTGGCCAATGACAATTGCTCTTTCCTTATCCTTCCTGATTGATTCTTTATTTAGTTTTTTTTTTCTCTAGTGTCCTCACACCATACTTCTGGTAGCATGAGGCGGTACCTGCCGTCCATTCAGGTTGCACAGGCTGTCCAGCTCCTCCAGGATGACACATCCGTATGTGCTGTCGCAAGACGGTTTGCTGTGTCTCCCAGGACAGTCTCAAGAGCATAGAGGAGATACCAGGAGTCGGGAAGAGATGGACAGGGCCATAGAAGGGCATCAGCCCAGCAGTAGGACCGATATGCTCCTTTGTCTGAGGAGGAACAGGAGGAGCACTACCTACAATATGACCCCCAGCGGATTACTGGTGTGCATGTTTCTGACCAGATACAGACTCTATGAGGGTGGTACAAAGACAATATAACAAATGTTAAAACTGAGAAATGTTCTGTTTTTTTGTAAAATACAGGCCCATTTTGAATTTAATCCCAGTAACACATTTAAAAAAAGATGAGACATTGGCCTGTTCACCACTGTGTTGCATTACTTCTTTTAACAATAGAAAAAGTTTGAAAACTGAGAAGACCAATTGCTGTTGATATAGGATTTCATCTGCTCAACAGTTTATGGTGCGCTTGTCGTATGTTTCGTTTCATAATGTGCCAGAAGGCCAGTTTAGCAGCTAGACCCTTACTATGGAGTTGTAATACGTGCAGAATGTGGTTTGACATTGTATTGCTGAAATATGCTTCCTGAAAAAATACATTGTCTGGAAGGCAAGCATATGTTGCTCCAAAACCTGTATATATATTTCACCCATACCATGTGGACTAATGCACCCCCATACCATCACGGATACTGGCTTTTGGACTGTGCACTAATAAGAAACCAGATGGTCCCTTTGCTCTTTAGTACGGACGACGCGCCATCCATGATTCCCAAAAAGAATCTAAAATGTTTATTTTTCAGACCAAAGGATAGTTTTCCACTTCACCTCAGCCCATTTCAAATGAGCTTGGGCCCACAGAAGATGGCAGCAGTTATGGATCCTTTATATATGGTTTCATCTTTTCATGGTAGAGTTTAAACTTGCATTTGTGGTTGCAGAGACGTACTCTGTTTACAGACAATGGTTTTCTGAAGTGTTCTTAAGCCCAAGCAATGATTGAGTGCTCTAAATATCATGGCCATTCATTAATTGTTTTTCAGCTTTGTCCCTTGCATACAGGGATTTCTCCAGATTCTCAGAATATTTTATGATATTATGTACTGTGATGAGATCCCCAAACTCTTTACAAATGTTATTCTTAAATTGTCACTTTTTTGTCCTCTGTAGTCTTTTACAGAGTTGTTAACCCCTCCCCATTCTCACTTATGACAGACCCACCCTCTCTGGAATGATCTGAAATGATCCCAATCATGTTACTGACCTTTTGTCAATTGACCAAATCGGTTGTGTGATATTCCACCAGGTTTAGTTTTTTAGTGTTACTCAACCTTTCCAGTTTTGTTGCCTCTGTCCCAACTTTTTTAACTTTTTTTTTAAATTGTTGTCTTTGTACTATTTTCTAATGAACATAAGGTTTAAATGATTTGCACATAATTGCATTCTGTTTTTATTGACTTTTTACCCAGCGTCCCTAAACTGTTATGGAAACAGGATTGTATTACAACACACCACACCTTAATAATTCCTTTTATTATTTAAATATACTAACTGGGCCATGACTTTTTCACACATGACTATTGCTTTTGTTTGATTACTTAGAACATCAAACAAGGTAAACAAACACCTAATCTTGCAATTGTCATTTATTTATCATTAAAACATGCTTGATCAAATTTAATTAAAAAAATTGGCCAAAATGCAGAAAATCAAACAGGGGGCAAATACCTTTTTGTGGCATTCTGTTGTTCTCTTTCGCATTGTATTTTTCTGTATTGTATTTTATTGTACTGTATTGGAATGTATTAGAATGAATTGCACTGTATTGTACTGTACTGTAGTTCACTGTAATGTATTGCATGGTACTGTACCGTATTGTAATATAATGTTGTATAATTTACCATATTGTGATGAACTGTATTGTAACATAACCGAACTGTACTTTATCGTATTCAATTGTACGATATTGTACCATACTGTACTATATTCTACTGTTTTGTTTTGCCATACTGTATTTTACTGTAATGGATAGTACCATATTGTACGGTAGAGTACATTTATTTGTTTGTTTCTTTAATCAAAAGTTTGCATAAAAACACGTTGTTAATATTTTCACAAAATTCAAGAACTTGCTTGAATTGTTGATGAGGACAAGAACATCTTTGTTACATTGCCAGCTTTGAAAGGCTAATGTAATGTAACAGTCTTTTAACATAAAGGTTTTTCCACAGTGATTTACAGCAGGGAGGTAATCTTAAGTCAATGTTCATTGGTAGAACTGTGCATATATTTGACATTTAACAGCATATGATGTGTCATCAGATTTACATAAAATGTGATAGATCTATCCATAATGTTATTTAATAGCTCTGATGAAATTGGCAGAATATAACGACAATGCTCATAAAATACAAAAAAAATACAAATGTTTAATAAAAAATCTGCACCAATATTAATGCTCTGTAGTATTACATTATTCCATAAGCCAACATTTCTCAGTGTTTGAACACTAATTATGAACACTGCTTTGTACACTTAAAACATAATAAGACTGGACACAAACGTTTAGGTCTAATGTTTGACTTCAGTGTCTTAAAAAGATACTTCTGAATTTAGGATATTTGGGCAGTTTTATCTTGAGCGCTCAAATAAATTAAGTGAACGTGTATTCATCACAGCATAACAACAAGTCAATTAAAGTTTAGGGATATCAATCTGTCCAGTTAGGAAGCATAATTTGATGCAAATGAAAGTGACAACAGATGCACTGAAGGGGCAACAGCAACAGCAAGACAACAAACTACACCACACCACAACATACTATACCATACCACAACACAACATACCACGATATACCACACCATACCACGACATACCCTACCATACCACGACATACCACACCATACCACAACATACTACACCATACCACACCATACCACAACATACTACACCATACCACAACATACCACACCATACCACGACATACTACACCATACCACAC